>JASSRZ010027665.1:0-22101 GCA_032164315.1 Malacoctenus gilli | reverse complement strand
GCGTGCGTGCGTGCGTGCGTGCGTGCGTGCGTGCGTGCGTGCGTGCGTGCGTGCGTGCGTGCGTGCGTGTGTGCGTGAGCTCCTCACTCAGGTAGGCCAGTTGCTTTGAGGATTGTAGTACAAAAAACATATTCTGTTGCTCAGTAATCGTCCAGACCATCGATTCAGTCAGTCTGTACTCTGTATTCTCCTGGCTCTTCCAACCTATGAGTTGTGTTCTATCTGTGCTAATGTCTAAGGACTTGTTGGCTCAGAGATTTGTAGTCTCAGCAGCACGGACTTTGCGGGCTATTCAGCTCACATACACAAATTAATGTAATCCACATGGCAATTAAATGTCCTCCAAGACCTATTATTCTATACACTGATTGGTATGAGAAAAAAAAAGCCATTTCCACCAGCCTTGCTTGCTTAATTGCCTTGTAAAAATTGGCGACAGAGAGAGGAGTCAAAACAGGCCTCCAACATGTTAATGGTAAAACTCAATTAATCCTGATGATTTCCGTGTCTCATGTTTAATTATCACTGCATCAGCAATGATAGAGAAGACATGACAGCCATACTGTGCAGGTGTGACCCCCGTCCATCTTTCTTTGTTTAATTACCAGCAGCAGGCACGCCACTTGAGTCCCACGCCTCTTCTGCACCACCTCTTTTTCAACAGTTTTTTGGCAGGATCCCTGCTGGAAACCGATGGGGGGAGAGCGCGGGTTTGGGGTGGGGTGGGGGGGGGGGTATGTTTCAACACAAATAGCATATGGACATGCTGAATCCACACAAAGAAGGCATAATTACTCTGGTGTGAACTTCCTGCACATCTGTTGAGTGGAGGTAGAGCGATGCGAGCACTGATGCTGCCTTCTGATTAGATCCCCACAGGAAGCGAGTGTCTGAGATTCTCTCTGGCAATCGCTCTCCAGCTTCATTATTCAGCAGGGTGGGGGAAACAAAGAAAAACACAGATTCAGTAGAATCAGCAGACCTTCTCATCCAAAAACTGCGGATATTGGAATCAGTATCATTAAAACCTGAGACTGTAAGACGGCGGATTGATGAAACCATCAGATAAAAAGGACTTCGTAAAACAACAGTCTGCAGGTCAAATGGGTCACAGGCTGCAATGATCCAAGGAAACGAGCAACCTGGGTTGGTCCCTCTGCAGTTAATAAAACAAGGACAGATTTGGAAAAAACTCATCTTGTCACACATATCCTAAAGGCCTGAGCAGCAGACTGGTAAAAATCAAATTACATTTGTATCAGCGCTGTAGCAGTTACACTTACTTAGAAGCTTTAACACCACAATCAGCTGGAAAATTGCAAGTTCATATGAATATAGAACTAAAGAGATAGATAGCAGAGGGGGTGAAGCAGGAAGTAGGGGGATAGAAACTGGCACAATTCAAAAGAAAGCTGTGAGATGATCAGCCACAACTAAAGCACTGCTGTGAGGTATTGGTTGAGAAAAGCCAGCTGATAAAACAGTGGGTGCTCGAATGATTGCGCTTAAGTGATTACTAATACACAGAGCAAATCAAATGACAACTTGCAAGCATGAGAGAGAAACAGTTCACCTGACTGAAGTGGTGCTGGAGATTTATCTATATGTAACTATTCTCTAACACTATCTAACTAAATCTATTCTTCAAGGGATTGAGTTACATCCTATTTAATCTGAAATAGGTTTGGAATAAACCGAATTCAAGATTTGCTTTCTGTGCTCATATAACCATCATAACTTTGAGCTGAAAAAAACAGTAATCCCTGAAAAGCTAAATCCTGCAACACATCATCACATCTCCCTTTGGATGCAAAAAAAAAAAAAACCCACTGAAACTCTTCAATCAGCTCTCAGTCAGTGAGGAAGGGTTGAATAGGGTCAAAGGGCAACGATAACCAAGTAAACCAGATTTGCCGCAGGATCTGCCTCGTGTCATTTCAAATGAAACCAGGCTAAGCTCTCTCTCAGGTTATGCTGGGATATACTGCAGGTTGTGATTCAACATCAGTGAAACCCCATCAGGAGCAAGAAGCTCAGCAAAAATCCAGGTCAGAGACAGACTTCTGGTAAAGCTCAAACTTTCTTGAAGTCACTTCAGTTGGACTGAGTATGAAGTGGCCAGGTTTCATTGCAGAAGCTGATAGTGTCACTTAAAGAACTGTGAGAAAATGTGGTCTTCTCACAATAAGTCATTTACATCTATGTAAGCAATGTGTGTGTGTGTGTGGGGGGGGGGGGGGTCAGGCGTTTGATGTGACTTTAAAGGAGCCCTATTATGCTATTTCGACTTTTTTCAGCTATTCACCGTGTAAAAGTGTTGAAAGCTCATTCAGACAAGTGAGCAGCGCCCCCTCCTTTCACAAAAACTCATGTTTGAGATATATCCAGCGTGCCTTTCCATTCAGTTTCTACGGTGGTGGAAACAGTCTGTTTCAGGGAGTTTTTTTCACGTCAGTTTTTCACTGACGTCACAAGGGGGGAGGGGCTTCGTGATTGGACAGCTTCTCTACGCTGGACATATGGGCGCGCTCCCGACAACTGCTACCAGCAGTTAACCAATCAGAGGCGTCCTGCATCTTGTAGGGGTGGGGCTTAATGCGGAAGAGCCTCATTCTGCTCGTTTCTAAAGGGGCGTCTATTAGGGCTGAAGGAGACGATGGAGATACAATGAAATACGGCGTTTGAGAAAAAGAGCTTGATGAATTTCTGTCATTGTGGACCTGCAAACGAAGGCAAAGACATCCAAAAGGTGTAAAACAGGGCCACTTTAAGGTAATTTTCCCCTTAAAATGAACTCATTTAATGCTCATTTGAAGTCAGCGCCATCCAACTGAGTTCAAAGTGTGTTTCTGATGCCACATGAACTGGGTCTGCCTCTTGTTAGACCTCAGTCAAACCAGAATTACCTACATCGAACACGCAGCTGCTTTCAGTTACATCTCCCGGCAGTCAGGCTTTATAAAAAGTTTCTTATAAACCTTAGTGACAAAGAAAAAAAACCTCCGTGATAAAAGCAGTGGGTATCAATTGAAACCCTCAAGTCTATTTGATTGAAATGATGTGCCAGTATTAATTTGTTTTTCCTGTGACTCGCTCCAACGAAGGTTTGTATGTCTGTTCTGACTTGGCTTTCATCAGTCGAGACCTAAGTACCTGACGAGCAGAGCTACAACCGTACGACCACTTTGTCATTAACCCCATTTGCCCTCCAAGATAACAGGTGATTAATTCCGTCTTCACTGTCACCCACCAGAGCACACTGAAGGTTCAGTCCATGAGAGTTGTGGGGTGAGATCTGCTAGGTCTCTTAAGGTGCCGCCTTCACGTTGAGGGAGCTGAGTGATAGCAGTGCGTGGCAGAAAGCTGCATGTTCCTGCGTCTAAGAGCCCTAATGTCATGTAATTCCCACTCATATGGCAAAATCCCCCCCCCCCCTTTAGAGTGCGTTCAGGCAACACTGCTTGCATGTACAGAACATTTGTCCAGAGCTGGTTTGCTATTCTTCCCCTCCCAATGACTATTCTTGTCTGTTTTTCTTCCAGTCGAGTGGCTGTTTGTAGCCGTTGCCATTGGAAACAGCATACATTGAGTTTATTACTGCGTGGTGCTGAAGCACAGATGTGAATCAACAGCTGGGTGCCTTATGTAGGTCTTGGATCCCACTGTTTTATATGTCTTGTTGGACTGAAGAGAAGGGACAGTCCAGTAAGTACAGTTAATGTTGCTCGCTCTCGATGGATGGTCTTGGGAGAGATGAAAAAAGTGACTGGGTGCATCCAGGATATGTGGGGACATAAATGTGTGCAAATATTTCAAATGGGTGAGGGAGAGGAAACTAAAAGCTGCTGATACAGGGAAAATGTGACATTTACAAAGCACAATTCTGGCCCTGTGCTTCATTACAGAGTCACATTGTGCATGCATGGCCGGTTGCATGCGCCACGAATCCTTGATGAAGTGTACGAATGTCAGCCTTTGCCCTTGCATTCAGATAAAGCAGCCATAGCTTGGAGGAAAAACAAGCTTCCGTCGTGCCATCTGACCGTGTTCTGATGGAAGGAAGGGTGGAAGACAAAGAAGAAGGAAGAGGGAGAGGAGAGGAGAGGAGAGGAGAGGAGAGGAGAGGAGAGGAGAGGAGGGTGCTGAATTCTAATCAGATGGAATCGGTGAACAGAAGTGATAATCAGCAACAAAGGCAGCGAACTCCAGGCGTGCACAGCTCACTTATTAACACTACATCTAATTTGCACATTTCTCAGCTGCTCTGCTAAGAATAAGTGCTGCAGTTTATTGCACCGTCTGAGCCACACGTTTCAACAACAGGGTGAGCTGAGGACCATCCCCTGTGTCCTAGTTCTCCTGTCCTAAAGTCACAGCAGCAGTTTTTTTTACATCATTCTTTACCCTGATGCGGCTGCCCTGCAATGATAATTGATGAAATATTGGTGCAACTTATTTCCAAAAACTATTAAAACAATGTGAATGAAAAAAATCAAGCAGCAAAAATAAACAACAAAATCATAAAATTTAAGAGACAAAAGTGGTGGACAAGAAGACACAGGCCCTCCAGAGCTTCTCCTCCTGCTCACCTCCTGAGATTCAAGAGATCCTTTGTTTCCGTGGAAACATGACTTTGAAACACCTTTGTCAAATTCTGACTGAGATTAGTATTTTCTTTTGCTAGTTTGAATCTTTATTAATTTTTTAAAAGTATAATTGCAGTTTTTATCAAACTACAATATATTTGAATTTGTCCTCAGGGATGACTGAGTTATTTTGCTATTGAGCTGCTCTCTGTGTCATTCCGAGGTGGGGTTCTGCCAGCATATTAAGTGATTAGTTCTACAGGTGAAGGTGGTGGTAGAAGGTAAAACGTGCACACGAAGCATGAGGCTGGGTTACAAAATGATCAACAGAGAACAAATCCTTTTTTTCTGCAAACCCATTGAAACAGATGCAGGGACACTGTGACTTTTAGGAAAAAAACAACCTCCAGAGGCTGAGGTGCCTTGACAGATCTCAGGTGTCAAACCTGGCGGGTGAGTTGCAGGGGCGTGTTTGTAGTTCAAAAGACACAGACCTCATCTGTGCTGAAAGAGGAATGCTGGCGGGACAGCAGCATCCCGTGGTCTGCTCCCACCAGGGGGGAAAAGGGGGCAGCATCTGTTTGAAACAGAAAAAAAGGGCGATTCACTTGCTTGGTTAAAGGTCCCATGACACAGCAGTGTAAACTATTTCATGTAGTTGGTATGGCTGCATATGTCAATCATCCAATGAAAAAAACTTAATTCTTTTCACAGGGCATCCCACAGGCAAGCTGTGTTGCTCATCTGTTGTTCAATCTCATTTCTTCAGTTTGAGCTACTCATATTTGTATCATTCAGTGATCATTTGTTTCAGAATTACTTCTCCGAAGGGACCCTGAAGAGCAGGAGGTAAGCTGAAAAGAGAAAAGATGTCACTGACACAAAGGAGATCGAGTTGAGGTTAGTATTTGAGCAACACTTGAGAAGTGAGATAAACATAGATCTCATAGTTGTCTGCAACTGATCTCTATTACATCTCTGCTTCTTAATAACCAAGACATATTGGAGATGGCCAGATTTCTGTCCTCAGTAAAAAAGGGTCAGTGCGGTAATGATATGCGGCTCTTCCTGGAGAACAAGTTTACTGAAGTTCTGATTGGCTGCAACCTCATTAGAAAAACTGCTCAAATACTCCGCCCCCCCCCCCTGCTCCTCCATCTACACCGGTCTTCTTGGCCCAACACGTCATCACAAATTCATTATTTCAGGGAGTGAGGTTTGCTCCCATATATGTTTGAGCCTGAAACATCATCAGAAGACGAAAAAGATTATTTGCACTTTGCCTACATAAAAGACGCCTTGACATGTTTTTTTCTGAATAGTAATTTTGAATGTACAAGGCTCTGTATGCTACAGGCATAAATCTGCTTGTTTACATGCAGCAGAGGACACGCATAACTCTCAACAAGTTGCAGTTTATTGAACCACTTCCTCAGTTTAATCATTAAAAATATGGACAACATGGACATGCTCACTGTACACCAGAGACTCTGATCTGTTTGCGTCATAGGCTCGTCAGGAAGTGAATTACGCTTATCAAACAAGACAGACTTTACAAAATAAATAAACTTGCGGGTAAAGATGTGGTGGTCCTCTCCTTCAGTGCTGCTGCATAAGTTTTCTCTAAAATCAGTCCGTTGGAAAATCCTTACTTGAATTCCAACGTGCCTGGCAAGCAGTCCTCAGTAAAGCATACCAAAAGTCTCAAACCGCGGTTATAATTGTGTGGCACTTCCCGATGAATGAACTTCAGCCACTATTCTCTGATTTCTGAGGGGAGGGAGGTGAGCTATGTGCTCGATAGTGTGCTCTCATTGAAGAAACCTAAATACGTGGCACACGGCGCTACGTAGAAAAAAAAAAGATGTTTTCGGATTGAACGTTCCTGAACAAAGCTAACAGACCACGAACAAGGACTTTGATGCTCACTTTTGACAGCCACATGGCCTCATTAATGCTCAGCAGGTCATATTATACCCCCAAAACCCTTGAAAAATGACTTTTGATGTCATGGGACCTTTAAGATCACTGAGTCTGGAATCTTTTGTATGAAGCCCTTGTGTGATCGAATGAATATGGAGTTTGAATAAGGCTTAATGATTCTGATCCTTCATCAGAAGTGAGATGCAGTTTTGGACTGATGGTCCAAAGAATTTGTCAAAAATAATTTATTGGGAATCAGGCAACTTTAAGAGCATTTCAAGCTGTTTCCTGTTGAAACTCAACGATAGTTTCATCACAATCACGGAGAATTAATCCAATCGGAGTGTGACTAATGTGGAATGTTTTGATGAACTGGAACTTGGGTTCTCATTCACAAGCAGAGAGTGACAATAACCATATCCAACTGGCCTGGATTATCTAGACTTTACTTGTAGAAATGAGACAAACAAGTGAGGACTCTCACAAAAAAACCTTTAACTGTGAACATCTGGCAGTCATTCAGTGCTGCCTGTGTGTGACAGAGATGTATCTTGTCTCTGCTTAAACAGTCACACCTACAGATTCTTTGGGGGGGGGGGGTCATGGAAAAGTTCTGGCCGATGCAAACCTTTATTTCTCAGCTTTGCGGTAGATTTGATCTACAGATTTCAGAAAAGTTTTGGAGGTTAAGTTCATTAGAAGTAGTTGCTGGCTCATAGCAGGCATTTACAGTGTTAATACACTGAGTTTATTTAACGAGCTAATCCTTACAATTTCGTTCTCATCATGTCAGTCAATGATACAGTTTCTGTCGTGCACGTTCTGCTTATATTCCTACTTTACTCAACAGCAAGTCAACAGTTTGCCCAATGATTTCTGGATTGCTTATTCCCATAAACTCAGCAAACAAAAAAGTTTATTGTACTCTCATGTTTTCAACATAATCAAGCAGCTTCAAGGCAATTAATAAAAGCTTCCTTCACTCTGCAACGGCCAGGCTAATGGCCCTGTCAGCGCAACACTAAACCAAAAACAGAGGAGCTTCCAGACAAACCTCTGATCACCGCTGAATAGCTCACCAAAAGACCACACTCTGTATATAGAACTGATGGAAAGAGACAGACTGTCCTTCCATTATACTTATTTTTATAGTGCAATTTGCAATAAGTTCAAAAGGTTGTAATAGTTTTAAAAAAAATTGTTTTTTTTTCATGACTGTCTTGTACCAATCTCACCTTTTGAAATTGTATCTGTGCCCAAATCCAAATTATTGAGTATAAATGCTTAGCTCTCTGGGCTGATTTGTAGGCATGAATTCAAATTTGTTGACATAGAAAAGATTGGCTTTTAATTTGAAAGTTAGAGCAGTAGCATCAGCTGTTGTTACACTATGTTGTTACGTCAGTTACACTTTTTTCTTTTTCAAAAGCAACTGGTTCCAAAGCATCATTTCTTGAAAAAGGGAGAAAGATTTCAAAACATTCTTCTTAACATTTTGTTTTACAGTGGAATGCTGAAAAAAATGGGAGTTGTACAAATGCACATTATATAGACAAAAAGGGTCATGATGTCATTTTGTATACAGACAAAAGAGTAGAAGTGTCTTTGGTAAACTTTAACGGCTAGTGTACCACAGGGTCTTCTCCCCATAAAAAGTAATTGTGCAATGACTCCATCGGGGGTGAAGGAGACCACTGTATTTAACAAGATAGAGTGCAGCAGAGGAGCACAGAGTAGCAGATCAATGATGTGACTCTCACCAAGCTGATGCCATCTGATGTGACTGCACGCGACCCCCTTAAGGACCTGTACCAGACAGTGTCAAGTGGTACAACAAATCACTGTAAAAATGTAAGAAACTCTGTACAGCTTATTAGCACAATGTACCACAAAACAGACTCAAAGGGCCTGCAGTGATGCTAGTGGTCACATGGTGGCTTTTTTGCCTTACCTATGCTTTCTTCTGTTTTCAAACCAGCAACTTTTTTCTAGCACAAGTTTGCTTCTCTCCCCTTTACAGCCACACATCCATGCTGAGCTTTTCACACACATGATGTGGGCTGAAAAACAACTATAATGGAGACTTTTGTGCTGTGTCACTGCACTGTTGCACTTTGCTTCCCCTGAGTGGCACAAAAGCCAATAATTCCACCTGTGGATGCCATTGCAGTGCATCAAATAGATGTTCTGCAGCTCTCAGAAATGCTATTGTGTGCATAGTCAGATTTGCTCATTATGAAAAGCATGAGTCACGTACTTCACCCACAGGACACACAACAACGTGCTGTTCGACAACAAAACAGCACCTTTGAGCTCTCACAAGACGCCTCGAGCTGGCTTAGTCACAGCTTGATGTGACCCTCGCAGGTAAAAGGAGTGGCGGCAGCAGCTCTCCAGCAAATGATCACTCAGGAACTTGTTCCCGCGGTGGAGCGTAGGAGGTCGTCCCATGAGTTATTTGCAGCTTAACAAGCACCTGCTGTGATTGCATCGCCTATCAGGTCACTCCTCACCCAGTGGAGGTTTGAGCTCTTCAAAGCGCGAACACCAAACGCTTCCCAATAAATGTCACTGCAGTGAATTCCTACAGCTCACCTTTGTCCCCCGAGTGTGTTCGCAGCATTGCAAGAATATCAATTAGGTTGATGATGAACGGCCATTTAAAGCTGACACTTCTGTTCTTAGCGTCAGTCGCACCTTTCACAGGGACCAGCCTTGTCCTCATCCCAGGTTTAATTACTTCCCTCGCCGGCTTAAAAGGAGACGTGTTGATCACCTGCCAGACTTCTCTCCAAACTCAGCATTAAGAAACTTCCCGTATTCTTCACTGGAAAATTTTTTAAAAAGCTGTTTTTCACAGGCGTGTTAACTCATATGTGTGTGAGCCAATTACTGTCATTACCACTTCTGATCATAGTGAAATTGGCAACTGTGTTGCTGTCAGAAGTGCTGTCACTTCAAAGCAGTCCAAAGTTTTATGTGTGTACTTCTAATTGTGCATTTTCACACATGCGGCTTCCCTCCCTGTGTGGGCTGAAGACTTGGAAACTGATGATAATTCGCTGTGATGAAGCTATTTAGCGACACGATCAACACCGCACGGTCAGTCTTGTTGATACGAATTGATCCTGCACCACACCATTGAGCCATGTTGGGTATTGACCGGGGCTGATTTACCACACCACTTAAACCAACAGAACATAGTGTGTGTGTGTGTGGGGGGGGGGGTCATACATGGTCAATAGGGCCTCTCAGCAGGCTCTGTTTTATGAAGTGGCTGGCTCAGACAGCACTTGATGAGTGCTTACGGTGGACTCTGCACAGAGTCAACAGAGCGATGGGTGGATCTCGGAGATGCTGTTTTCTCTCAGATTAAAACATTTGCTCTGTGGTGACAGATTGGCCTTCTTCAAGTCCAGCTCAAACACGGCCCTGACAGGCCCCGCTGTCCCCGGGCTTTGTCTGTCCCCTGCAACAAAAATCTCCGCACCACCTCCAAGCCCCAGTCTGACCTCTAGGGAGGGAGAGGCGCTACTTTCTCAGAGCTATTCAAACAACAACAATGGGCACAGGTATAAATCTCTCTGGATAGCGCTCAACTCCGTTAGCATGGCCTGACAAGGCTTATTTAGCTAACTGTTGCTCCGGGGACTTTGCTGACATTGGCCTCCTTAGTCAAACACAGGCGGTGTTTTCACGGCACGAATTGGCGTGACCGCCAGGCTTTGGACCATCAATTCGCCCCATCAGAGCTTCTCCCTCCCAAAGAGGAGCTGGATGCGGGACGAAACGGCACTCGTCTGCCAGATGGGGACATCTTTTAACATTTTCATTGGGATGCTGTTTGCTTTCGACATCAATCTGTTGGTCTCCTTGGTTCACTGACAAGGTATATAGCACAACAGGATGTATATCACCGAGCACAAGACGAGTGCTTGGGCCTTTCAGTCTGCGATTGTTTAAGAATGTCCAGTGAGTGTGCAGCAATGAATGTCTGAGTCTTTTAGCACAGTTACTGCTGCTTTTGCAACAATGGCTCAGCAGTGTTTTAATGGTAAATTAATTCAAATGTATTCCTTTCATTCTGTGCAAACCCCCCAGCTTGGATGGTAGGTTTTTTAATGGAGGCAAGCACAGAAGAAAAAGAAGAAAGGCACATAAGCAGTAGTAATTCTATTTGAGTATTTTTATTCGCTTAGTCTGGCAATATCGTCATCAGTTTAAAAAAAGGGGGGGTGGGGGGGCAAATTATCTGTAAATGTCTTATGAGCTTATTTTCCACAATCTGCACTGGTGAAAAGCTTTTAGGTGTTGCATTAAAGGCTCATGAAATGTGGCACAGAATATTATCAGCAACCACGACCCGCCTAACACGTCCTTATAAGGGCGTTGTGTTATACAAGAGCAGCATGGTTTACCTGAAGAGGCCTGTAGAGGATTAACATGGGATGGTACAACAGGAGCGCATAGGACTGAAGAAGGAGATTTCCTAGAAACGGTATGACTTTTATATTACTTTAAGGCTGCTGTTTGGTAGGGTGTCAATTAAGGTATATGCATTGGAAACAGATTGGTCCAAATTAGACTAAAAGGTTGCAGACATTGAGATCACACTAAGTACTATATCACACATGAGAAAAGATTTATTGCATTGTTAGTTCTTTATATTATACTTAGTGTTTATTCACCAAGACTGGTTTTTGAGGGTTTTTTGCCATTTGGCAAGACAGGCACACCATTAGTACTACTTTACTTTGATAAATGGAGAAAAAAAAGCCTTGGCAGGGTTTTAACACCAAACCTCTTGCTGAGCTTTTGCTTGGAAAACTAAATCCTAAATTTATGCACTCAAACTAATTTGTTATCGGTATTTAGCAAGGTTCAACCAGCAAAATGACCTAAAATCATTGCAATTTCTGGAAAATAAATTGTGATTCACTTGGAAGTGATTTGAGTCATGGAGGTTTCATCTGGTAACCTCAGCCCAAACCACAGTGCACCAGAGTTACTGGAAGCACATCCTGAGAGATGGAGTGGTGTGACTAATTTTTGTTACACAGAGAAAGGGAACAGGCACCTG
This sequence comes from Malacoctenus gilli, assembly GCA_032164315.1. Classification (NCBI taxonomy): domain Eukaryota; kingdom Metazoa; phylum Chordata; class Actinopteri; order Blenniiformes; family Labrisomidae; genus Malacoctenus; species Malacoctenus gilli. Next base: position 10,512 of record JASSRZ010027665.1, on the reverse strand, counting down.
TTTTGGAGATCCACTGGTCGCCTCTGAGAAACACCCAGGACTCACCGAAGTGATAATGTCACCCGGTTGAAAACACATGGAAGACATGGAACACATGGAAGTCCCCCTCTGATGAGCTGGAGAAGTGTCCATCAAGAGAAAATTCTGGCCATCACTCCTGAGTCTGCTGCCCAGTTTACAGAAGATGCTCAAAAAGAAAAGACAGATAGGATTGTTTTTCAGACATTTTTTTATTCTCTTCACACTAAACATGTGGAAGCATTACATGCTGCTGATAGACAACACATTTTAACAAAACTTCATACAAACTAGACAAGTTGTTTGTCTTCACTTGATGAGTTTGCAGCAAAACCAGTCAATAATGATAATTGACATCGATGGAAAAGACCCTTGACAAAGTGTAGCTTTCACTGATCAGAAAAAAATCCTGATTCTACTGTCGTTGCCTCTGAAGCAGAAGTGGGGCGGGGATGACCTCATCATTACACTCATGGGCACATTGGAATAAATTACACATTTTAAATCTGTGAGAGAACAACTATAATGACTGTGAATAATGATTGTGCTAATGTTGTAATTAGTTGTGTTCTGCAGGAATCGCTTCTGGAGAAGAAAAGCCTTTGTGCCCCTGATGTGTGTTTACTTTACATATTTGAGTCTCTGTTCAACTCATCTCATCTTCTTTATGGGGCTTAGATAAACATATGATGAACACATCTGACTTAAGCTCCCATAAGAACTCAAACGTGTCACACCACACTAACTGAACATCATTTAAGCTGAGGGCGACCACAAGCCCATGCTGGGTTTGGCATTTAAATGAAAAAAAAAAAAAATCCGTGCAGGCAAACAGTCAACTTGGAGTAACATTGCCAAAGGTACATTTAGCTGAGCATTTTAAAACTCAAGGAGATTCGAAAGAAGGAAAAAACAGGAAATTTGTGAAATTTGAGAAAGAGGAGAGAAAAATGCAGAAAAAAACCCCACAAAGTAGGAAAAAAGAGTGAGAAGAAAATAAAATCAAAGAGAGCAAGCATGAGGGAAAAAGAGTTAAAATAAAGGAAAGGGACATTTTACCTACACCTTTCAGAAAGTTATTTTGCTTGTTTGGTTTTATACTCCTGTCATATGTCAATGTATATTTGGGGTCTTTCGACATGTAAAAGTATTTAAAGCCTGTTTTCTGGCTCATCAGGCAGGAACTGGTTAAACATTACTGACCTCCACGATGAAAGGCCACAGAGTTTAATCTGCCAGAATGAATATATGAGCCCTCTCTCGGATCAAATATTACTCGCTGTACATAAATCTGCGGTACATGTCAAAGGGGTGTCACCCAGAACTCAATAAAAAGAGACCTTTGACTCACCCCCAGAAATTGGCCTTATTTTATCAAAAATAAATTTATACATACATGCAATATGTAACAATGGAGTGTTCGTGGCGACTGTGCGGTGTCATTCCTGTGAAGGACTGCTGACCTGTCCAGGGTATACCCTGACTCTGCCAAAAACAGGAGTGGGTCAGCCCCAGTGCCTTACTTTGTTACTGTGATTTAGAGGATAAATAGTAGGATGGACCAGCAGGCTTTGACACACAGCTGTTACCAAGCTGGGGTCCTGGACCCCTGAGGGTGCCCCCAGATAACACAAGAAGGGCCTTTGGTCTTATCTGCTTTGAGGCTGCTTGCACACACCAAAGAAAGCTGTCCTGAAGCAGGAAGCAATCCAGATCTGGGAAACTGACCATATTTTCGTTGTGTAGGCTCCTTATTCTGGTTGTGAGGGAGAGGTGGTTTCCTCCAGAGTAGGATTTGACTGTAACAGGATCCAGCAATTTTATAGCAGGTCCACAGCCTTCCTCATATTGGTTGTCACTGGCACTGCCTGGCCCTCTTTAGCAGGACCAGAGGTGGTGCAATGAGCAGAACAAACAAAGCCACTTCTGCCAATTTCAACAAGCAGTAGAGATCCAAATGGGAACTTGTAGATCACATGAGAGTAAAGGCAGGAACAATTGTTCCCAAAGCAGGCCAATCAAAGAGCTGGGTTTGCAGGCCAGGCTGGTTCCCTTATTGGTTGTATTTGTTTTCTTTGTTTTTTCAATCATCAGAACTAACAAGTAGACAAGTTGCCGAACAACTGTTACAATGTAGTTGTTTATTCCCTGCAAAATTATTTATACAAAAGTCCCATTATGCCTGTTGGATTATCACAGAGGGGGTTTAATCCCTGAGACTTGTAAACTGGGAAAGTGTGTACAGTCAAGTACCACACATGGATTAGTCTGTCGTCAACATTTTGTTAAACCACGAGGCTATATGTTTCATGCTGCTGCAATAGACACAGTAGTTTGTCTATTGACTGATTTGCTCCCATTTCAGGCAGGGTGTTTCTCCTCAACTTTTTCCTGTAATGCTTTGATGACATTTGCCTTTATTGCAGTCTTGTGTTTTGTCTGAAGTTGAGCCTGTCTTACCACTATTCATTAGTGCCCCCACCTGTTGCACTCCCTCATTTAAGCCCCCCTGGCCTTATTGCAATTTTTTTTTTAACAAGCTTGATGGCAATTCATTTATCTTGGCTTCTTAAGAGATCTGTCATGACATTTGTGATAACATATTAAAATCTCTGAGCCCACACACAGGTTTTTACCAGCTCCCAGAGAATGAGCAGACCTTTAAATTAGGTATGTGCGTGTGTGTGTGTGTGTGTGTGTGTGTGTGTGTGTGTGTGTGTGTGTGTGTGTGTGTGTGTGTGTGTGTGTGTGTGCTTATCTTTCCGTCATCGAGATCTACAGAGGGACAATTATTTGACTTAAATCCTTGAAAGGGTCTCTTGGCAGTTCTTTCATGGATTTATCACTTGTGCGTCCCTTGTCTAGCAGCTTTACACAGTTAGTCAGGAAGCATCTCTATCATTCCATCATTCTGTGACCTTTGATGTGGGTCTTTGGTTCTTTTTTGGATCCAAATCACCATCTCTCTCTGTCTCTCATAAAACTCTTTTCATTTAGATTTACAAGAGGATGACTCTCCTTCACTCACATCCTGTCTGTCAAAATGAGTAATTAACTCCTTGGTAATTTGGCGCCCGCCTCCTTGTCTGTCTAGCCACAGAGCTGCCTCATATGGCAACTGTAGAAAAAAAAACCTATCAGCATTGACTTGATGTCAGGCTTGTGCTGGATTTGCGTTTTACAGCGCTGCTCTGTCAAACTTGTTGTATATCCAATCCTGCTGTTGCCTTTTCAACTCACATTGTTGTATCTTCACTCACAGACATCCTTCCTTGAAATTGCTCCCAGAATCGTTTTAACATCTCAACATGATGATTGCACACAAATTAGTCACACAAAAATACCCTGCCAAAAAACAGTATAATTTCAAAAGTCCAAATTGACACTGTGTATCATAGTAGCTGCATCATAGAGAAAAAATAATAGTATCTTTCTATTGGATCTGTCTGAGAACCAGTCCAATGTTTATGAGATTTGTATTGTATTGTGCATTCAATCCTTTATGTTCAGTTTTTTTACCTCAGTTTCCTTAATCATTAATTGTTTCTCTTCTCCTCGATTGTCTGTCCTTGTCTTTGTTTAACTCCCTTTTCCGTTGCATGTTTCTGGGTGAGTTTGATGTTGTTGGTCACCAGCTTGTCCCCATCTCTTTGGCTTCCCAGGACAGCTTTCACAGTCATTAACTTGGTCTCTTCTGTCTTTTGTTTTATTTCTATCTCTGCCTCTCCCAACCAACAGTAGTCAAAAGGAAAGAAATTCTGCCAGGTTGTCTTTTCTGGGGCAATGGCTTATCTGTCCGTTGGACAGGTTGTCAGAAGTTCTCGACGGATTTCGAACAAATTCGTAGGATGTGTGATGGGGGTAAAAGAAATATGTGATTACAGTTTGGTATTGATATGGTCATCCTATGATCTCAAATGATGGACAAAAATAAAGACATTTCTATTGTGTTTTAAGAATTTCTGCAGTAAGGTGAAGCAGAAAAGGTAAGGAGCTCACAGTGTTTGTGGTTACACGAAGAAAAAAGTATCTTAACTGTATTAATAAACTATAGCTTAACTCGCAAATTATCCTTCATCCTTTGAAATATTCTTTATTTTCAAGTTCTGGCTACACGGCAGGATCTCATCTCCAATGCAGGAGCTGTGTATGTGATGCTGTCACTGCTGGAAGAAGAGGTTGAAGATGCTCACTGAGAGGCAGCACTTTAAGTTCCCCACAAAACCCTCGTGCAGCAGTGACTCATTCAGCCTGCACTCCATTGTTCTCCCCCTTTTCCCCTTCCCACCTAATTGGAAGCCTTTGATACAGTATGAACAAAGAGCGGGACCCAGTTGGTGTGGATCCTCTAATGGACCCTCCAGTGGCTCCTGCATTGATCCCTTCTCTCTGTGAAGGCTGCACATGGGCTCAATGTGCGTTATCAGAGAAAACACGGACGTGCACGAGCCCATGAGTGGAAAAGCAAACTCACACAACACCAAAAAAAAAAAGAAGGGGGCTCTTTTGATTTCTTAACAAGGCTACCCAACACCTGACTGCGGCCTGGCTGGTGTGCTAATGTCATGCTAATTGTAATCCAAACAGATCAGTGACATTTGTGGAGTAGTTAAACAGGAGCCCCCCTGGGGTGATAGGTGTATGTGTGTGTGTGTGTGTGTGGGGGGGGGGGGGTGATACACAAGATTTATACGCTCACAATCTGGTTAACTTGCAGCAGTGACATCCACAATTCTCGGAGACGGGTGTCAGGGGGTAAATGGATTACACGTTTGAATCCTGCGAGTCATTTGCCGCGTGTGAGGTATGGAGGCTGACAGCATTGTATTTGTTTTTCATCAGCAAGTGTTTAGCTTGGCAGCAGGTTGCTACGAGTGGAGCGAGGCGAGGGGGGCGGGAGGGAGGTGGGGAGGCTGGGGTGGGGGTTTGTGGGTTTGGTCGTGTGAGCCAACAGGCTCTGGTTCCTCAGGAGATGGTGATGACTGGTTACTTTAAGCCCGGGGCCCTGTGCAAGGGCTCTGTAGATGACACCGCCCTCACCTCCTCATCCTAATAGTCCTCCTGTGTGTTGTGCCCAGAATATGGCTGACACTTTGTGAGAGGGAAGTTGAAAGACAAAGTTTCCTTAGCTTTTGGACCTTGTCAGTCTGTGGTGACATACTGGGACTTGACTGAACATGTGCCGACAATGGCACATGGCGATCTGGCTCCAGTCGTGGATGGTCTGTAACTGCTGCCCGGCATGCAGATGCTCTGACCGAGGACGGAGCTTGTCAGCCAAATGCACCACTCTGTTCCCCAGAGCTAGTTTGTGTTCAGTAAAGAGTACAGTAAAGAGTGAATATTCATAAAAGGAATACTAATTCTCCGACAGATTGAAAAGCAGGTCATATGTGCAGGGAAATCTGCACGATGTGGAACACACACACGGTAAATATACACACACACAATGTGTCAGGGGGCTTCTTCTGGCCTCCAAAATGGGCTTATTAGGCACTTCACAGATGGACTATCTGTTTGCTGTCCAGCTGAAGTCACTCAGTGTCACTCAAAGCTAAAAACAGAACGAGGCAGTAGGTAGCAGCTTGCAGATAGGCAATACAGTGCTTGGTTAGCGACTGTAATTGTCACTTCAGCATTACAAAGTCATTATGACGGGCTCACAGCCTACCCACGGTGAAAAGAGCTGGATACATAGGAGTGTGGCAAGTGTGGCAAGGACACCAAAAATGTTAGGCGACAAGGTCAGAGATGAGTAGAATCCCTACTGTACAAGTCCCCCACACAAGTTCTGAGGCATCCCAAAGTGTTTTGTAGGTTGTATTACTGTTTGTGGTTTTTATTTTGTAATTTATTCCTGCAGTTTTTTTGAGGAGACTTATCTTGTTCATATTACTCTATTATTGTTACTCGAAATTTCAACTACAAGCAACCAAAAGGGTCAAAGAGTCAAAATCACAATCAGCTGTTGAGCAAAGAAAATCAGACAAAATTTATGCTCCATGTTCATTACAAGTTTGGTGCACTTAAGAGTGTAATATAAAGACCTTTAAAGAATTAAAGCCTAAATTACAAGAGGCATTGTTTCAACAACGATAAAACATTTTCTTACTTGGTGGTGTATTGCAAATACATAGATATATTGCATGTGTATATATTATTACACAGCAGTGTTCTCGGACCCTTTCACTTGCCATGGACCCCCCCCCCCAACACACACACACACACATGCAATCTGTTGGCTTGCTGGACTATCAGGTTTTTTTCTAACCTAACAGAAAAACTCTGAGGATGAATACCTGTAAGTGCCTTCCCTGCACTATTCTTTTTTTTTTTTTATCTCTTCCTCTCTTCATCTCACTGTGTGGAAGATGAAAGCAGACCGGCACAGGTTATGAACTTCACCTGACCTGTACAAAATATTCCTTCTGTGCATCACTGTTGTTTTCCTTTTTTTTTCTCACAAACTGAATAAATAGCTGTTTTGTTGGTTGCCATTAAAAGCACACAAAACTGTTTTGTAAAAATATAAAAAATGTTAGCAGGAAAATGATTGGTGGAGGTTTTTCCTGGGTTTACTGAAATTAAACAGTATTTGCAGCCTGACGTCTGTTTTCCTTTGGAGTGGCCACTTTTCCTAAGCTCCAGATTCCCTCTGAATAACTGCATTTATTTGGAAACTGCAGCAGAAACATGTGGGCAGAAATAGAAGCAATTTACAAGATGCTTTTCATCAATTTATTGTGCTTCAATTTGTATGGAAAGACCATTCAACGTCCATTTCTGATGGTATGTTGAGATTGCGTGGTTGAAGAGAAAGGACCTTTCTTGGTAAGCTGCAAATAACCATCATCAGACAAAATGAGGCAAAAAAGGGCACATTTTTAGACCTAAGATTTTGTGATTTACTGACAATGTCTATTCCTTGGTACCAAATTGCTGAATCATGCTGATAAAACAAACTCAAGGTAATTACACTCCACGCCCGCAGCTGGACACCCAATTGGGGATCACAGAGACACCACCACTACTCCTGGGTGACTTGAGTAAAGACAACCTGGGCAGGACAATGACAAAAAGCGACAGGAACACACACACGTTCCCATTCCTTGACCATTGGGTTGAATTATGATTCTGAGTAATAGATACATCGATGAAATGCGGCATAAGAATGTCAAGCATGCATGCATTCTCCAATGAAACCGGTGCACAAGCGGGGATAACATGCTAGCTTCACGTAGCATAAAAAAAAATGTGACTGGACCAGGATTAACTTGACTGGAGTGTAAAAGGATAAACTACTGCACTTCCATGTAGCCACTACATTACACTGACATAAAGTCATTTTTCAAGTCTTTTCTTTGGGTTGCAGCCCTTTAGGACCACTGTTTTCCCCTAAAAAAAAAAAAAAGGGCACAGCCTCCCAAATTCCTCCTGTTTGCATGGGTCTTTGCCAATCAAAATGGCTCGGCTGATTATTTTCCTGGGATTAGGGGTATTTTTCCGGCAGAATGTAATAACCCCTGTGTATTTTAACCTCTTTTTAATCAGTGGGGGAAAAGAGAACAATCAGTTACATCACTGAGACATGGAGTGCTTGCTTTGCCCTCCCTGAGCCTGAGTGTGCTGCTTATTTATCCAGCATCCAAGGCTCCTCTGGTTTATTTTATCTGACTGAGCGAAATTCCAGCATCAGCCCAAATTCTGTTGTGAGGCGGCACACCGCGTCTGGCCGATCTCCGCCTTGGCAGATGTGGAGGAGTGAATGTGAGCGGGGGTGGGGGTGGGGGGCTTCCCCTTTTGGCCTAAACACTGGAAATGTTTCAGACTGGGAGTAATTGGATCATTTAGAGTCCTGGTGAAAGACACATGACCAAACAGGCTAAGTTCAGTGACAGACTGAATAGGAGCAATGTCATAAATGTTTACGTAATAACATTAGAACCCCTGCGTCACCACTATCCCCCACTCCCACCCGTCCTCACAAAGCGTTGTACAGTTATTAGCTTTCATGTGTTTCATTATGTATTTCATCGAGGTCATGAGCTGGAGACATGATTGCCTGTAACAAGGATCCGTGTTCAAAGGAAATGTGTCACATTTGGGGTCTTATACATAACTATAGTCTTACCAACAAGTGACACATCAATGATTAAGCAACAGGTTCTAACGGACAGGCGCACAGTTCTGTTGGTCCTGGAGGTCTGCTTTTCCTGTTTGAGGTGACAGCTGCTGTTGTACAGTCAGTGGAATAAAATGCTCTCAAAGAGGCTTGAATCATCAAAAAGAAAACTGAAAATATAAAATATAGACACTGTTATGGAGAAAGAGACTTTTTGAGATTTAAAAAAAATACTTGAAACTAAAGAAGTTGATTGTTCATAGAGCAAGGTAATTCTACCTGATAGTAATTTTTAAAAATATTTTAAAGAAAAATTACTCTGAGACATTCTGCAAAGCTAAAATATATCCTAAAAATCAAAAGTACACAAAGAGAAACAAGATAACAATAAAGATATGATTTGTTACTTATTATCTATTCTGCTTTCTTTGGAAATTAGGCTGGTACCAGGTGAAGAGAGAGCTGGGCAGAGAGGAATGAATGGGAACCTGGTCTGAGTCCAGGAGAAAGATGAGCAAGCTAGGTGACGGCAAGATCCTTGGAAGAAAGACTGAAGAGCGCTGCAGCATCTGGGTTTGAGGGACTGACTGCGTGTGTCCTGAGGACCCCTGTCTTAGCTGCCCAAAATACGCCTATTGCCTACACTTTCCAAAACCAATATATTTGCCAATCTCAACAGGTTAACTTCTTGTGTCAAAGTCTAATCATAATTAGAAGGTTTAAAAAAAATTGTGCGTGGAGCGGGGGCGTATGTATGCAGTCCACCAGTTTCAGGGTATGTTCTGATGCAGGCATGCTCATCGTGTTTTCATTTGGGGGTCAGCATGAGCTCCCCGTGATCAGTGATGGGCTGTGCAGCTTCAAATGCATCTATAAGCCTTCAGTATCACGATCCAACCAAGGCTCTGTCCCCTTTTCTTCAACACTTACGATAGATTCTGAGATCTGCAGCCTGGAAAAAAAACTGAAAAGAAGTGCAGTTTTTGAGCTGGGGGGGTTATCTAGCCATAATAAGGGTTACACTGTATGAAGCAGGTGTTTATCTGTAAACATCTTGATCTTCTTAAATACACACATTAGAAAAATACTACTAATAATGCGTTGTTTAGTCTAATGCCTGAACTGTGATGCTATTTATTTCTAGATATTGTTTTAAACATAAACTTTTCCTCTGTGTCATAATTATAGCTCCTATTTCCTGAAACTGCATATGGAAATTTATATTGTCCACCTTTATCTTCCTTCTTCAAACTGTAGGTTCGCTCGATGCTGCTAATCACGCAAACATTGAGTGTTTGTAACTTCTCTTTATATACACATGTCTGATTTGCCTGCTGATTGCAGGAGCAGGGATGATGAAGGATGGTAGAGGCATGTGGATTTTTCCAACTCTGTGACTGGTGCTGGAAGAATAGTAAGGAATAGTAGACATGGACCCAGTGTTGGGTGAGCAGCATGACATGACCAAACCCACGCTCTGCCCATTACGGGTCAGAAATCAAAACACTTTGTGAAAAAATAACAGAAGCAAAGGATAAATATTCCACTCTTTCCTCTGGTGCTGCTGAAATTCATTCTTTTCGGCAAACTCCACTCGACTCATTGCTCCCTGCTTGAACCCCAATTACTGTCTGTCCTCCCCAATGTCAAACATGGCTTGGTGAGTCTTTGATATGTAGTAGTGAAGTGTTAAATCTGTTTGATCACTTCGATTAGCCCCCCAACATGGTGTCTAGACACCGGGGCCAGCGGGTGAGGAGCTCTGCTTCTTTCTTTGTTTTTCTGTCTGCTCTGTGAGTCGGGGCTCTAATAACCCCTGAGGGATGCGCTGCACACTTCAAAACACATCCCAAGCCATGGGACACAGAGAGAATGGGCACCCAAACTGTGTTTAATTGCACCCATAATTAATCCTAATGGTATTATCAGCTGACCTTCAAAAGCTTACTTGGGGGCAAAAAGAAAAAAAAAAAAAAACGCACTGCATTTTACCTTTAATTTTTCAGGATCTTCTTGGGGTTTTTTTTCCCTTCCTGTTTTCCTGCCTAATATTAACCCTTTACTACCCTGCTCAGCCATCTGGAACAACTATTAATCTAATTGTCTAACAAAGTTTACTGAGCCTTATTGAACCATTCAACCTTCCGGTTCTGTGAATTTCACAACAATGTTTCACAGGATGTTTTTTTAAGTCCACAGCGAAAGAAAATAAAATGTAACATTTTTTAAAAACAAAAATATTTGCATGGGGTTTTTTGACCAACGAGAAAACTAAAAGCAGATCAGCTTTTGATTAGTAGATACAATGAAATGATCAGGAAAAAAAAAAATCTAATATATGAAGCCACTGAATTTGTTGACTTTGTCAGGTC
>JASSRZ010027655.1:0-22104 GCA_032164315.1 Malacoctenus gilli | reverse complement strand
CCCCCCCCCCCCCCCCCCCCCCCCCCCCCCCCCCCCCCCCCCCCCCCCCCCCCCCCCCCCCCCCCCCCCCCGGCCGGAGAACGGCGCCTTTGTCCGGTGTTCGACCTCGCCGTGGAGACGCGACAAGGACTTCCTTGTTTGTTATTTTTTTGCCGCGTTGCGATGCGGAACGCGAGCCGCGTCGTCGTGTTATGAGGTAAACTCGCAGCGTCTCGAGACGAACGGGGCCGGGCCGACCCTTCAGGTCGGCGCGTCACCCTCCTGTCGTGTTGGTTTTGCATTATTCCCGTCGTAGTGGGGAGGTTCCCGAGCACAGAGTGTCAACTGTTCACCTTAGTTTTGCTCTCAAACGCACTGAGCAGTAAAAGTCAGAGCTCCTACTGTTTACTACATGATTTTGGCAACATTTTCATAGATTGTTTCCATACTGAGTAACATTTTTGGGGTTTTAATTGCTTCAACACTAATTAACATCATTAAACTGTACATTTCAATGGTGTAAATTGACTAAAAATAGCACAATCTACATTTTAAACCATCTCAACATGCTTCACATGTTCAGTCACATTCACCCAGTGACCCTGTGATGCTAACGGCTGCTTAGCAGTGAGCTCCTATAACACTGGGCGTGAACTTGAAGTTTGGTACGTGTGCAACAAACAAAACTACGTAATTGAGAATGTTCCTTTCATTTTATCTACTTTTATAGTTCATCTTAGGAGTTTTGTTGTCATGCTGACATTCCTCAAGAGCATCCTAATTGGTAATCTTCCGCTTTTCCGTCCCACATATATTTTCTGTCCAGGCTGACGTTCAAGTTCGAATCTTACACTCGTTTCTTTTCACATTTTGCTGTTTTCAGCTTCTGGCTTTCCCTCCTTTTTTCAGTCCATTAAATGAGCCGGTCGGGACACCCGGTCGACGTCCCTCCAGCCCGACTGCGTGACTGATAGAGACCCAGGAACTCCAGGTGCGGAGCTTTCTCGACCGGCGCGCTCGGACGAAGTGAACAGCGAGCGCGTGCTCCCCGGCGACCCGCGCAAAGGCGGGGGCCCCGCCGAGGTGACAGCTTCCATCCATCACCGCGACGGGCGCAGACTGTCGCGCGGCAGCCGGGAACGCTCTGGAGCCTCGGGCCTGTGGCCGCACGCTGTGGCTACAGCTCAGTCAGGCTGGGAATGAAACAGCAGACGGCTTGAAAGAAGAAGAAAAAAATGCCGGCCATACTCTACCTGCCACTTTGGCAAAGAGCAAGTAATGACTTCTTCGTGGCGTCTTTTATTTCCCCGTCAATTTAGCGGGCTCGGCTTTCCCCTTCGCCAGCCTTTGTGCGGAGCGCCTCGTTATTCTCCAGCCCTTTGTCAGCCTTTCTGTTGCCTCTCTGCCAGAGCTGCAATTTCACTTAAACCAATTTGTCATCTTTATTATTCAAATAACTCCGCATACGTTCTTGTCGCCCGCCGCTCAGAGAAGCAGGAAGTGAGATCAAAAGCGGAGTGAGTGAGCGAGTGAGTGACTGGCCGGCCGGCCGGCAGGGAAGAGGTTAATGCTGATTGTTGCTGTTTGCTCTCGGGCCGAGCCTCTGTTTAAAGCCTCCTAACGCCCGCCTGTATCCCCGACTTACACCGGGCTGGATTCCACCACGGGGGCCGAACGCGGGGAGCTTACTCCGTGTTTTCACCCGCGTTCTCCGGGCAAGACAAAACACCGTCATTCTCGCAACTCGCTTGCCAGCCGAGATGATTCGTCGGGAGGCGGCCAGCGCGTTTGATCGCTTCTTTTTCCTCTTTATAGAAGGGCGTCTGAGGCCGTCGCTCGGCTCCGCTCCCACCAGAACCTCCGCCGGCTCGTTTTTAACCGTAGAGGGGGGAAAAAAAGAGGGGGGGGGGCAGCTCGGATGATGCATCAGGCCGCTCAACGCAAATCAGCAGAGTGACTTGTTCAATCATGTTCCTCTATTGCATTCCTGACATCAGTAATCCAATCCTGCGTTTTTACAGGAGGCGAGTGCCACAGGCAATGTGAGATATTAACGGAGGGATTATGGAAAGGGGAGAGTGCCCCCCCTCCCCCTCCTCACACAAAAGTGTCTTGCTTGGAGATTAAAAAACCTCCACTGCTCAGTAACTGGTCTCTGAGCAAATACAACGGGGCCGACCAGTGAGAGCGGGAGATGTGCGTTTGGGAAACGGCGTGCGAGACCTTATATAAACACCTGATCCCTCCTGCTAGAGCTCAGACGGACCAGGATGTGGGACATCTCCGCAGACATCGTCTCTGTCACACACACACACGTGCTGCTGCGAAGTTGGACAAATATTTAAACTCTATCAGCTGAGCTAATGATGCCGAAGCCCCCGTGCGCTCAAACTGCTCCCCGTGAATAATTCAGCGCTGACGGATTCGGGGTCCGAAAGTTGATGCAAGCGTGGTGTTTTTTCTTTCTTTCTTTCCTGAGAACGGCGCTGTGTGCCGGCTGACATACTTACAGAAGCAGATAAGACGACAGCAGAGAGGGAGAGATAAGACGAGTGCCAGATGCTTGAGCAGGTATGCAACTCTTTTGCAACGGAGCGCGGCGGCGAGCAGAGATTATCGCCGTCACACTTTCCAAACGGTGGAACAGTATAAATTTGTAAAGCGGTGTTTCCCTAATCATTATCTTCACCTGGCCTCTTTTGGATTGTTTGTCAACAGGGTTTCACACTGCAGAGGAACTTCAAAACACAACCAAGGACACAATGTATCCCTGCAGAGATCCCACCTTCACTTATCATAAGCATTTGTAAAAAAAACCAATATGGGATGATCAATATTTAACTACTTTATGTTGCACTTTTTGGACGTTTGATGCAGTTTTTGCAAAGAGCAAGGTAGACCTAAGTATGTTTTCCCTTTAGTTTGAGCTTCCTGACAGATTAAAACCAAATACAGTGGCTCCATGACAACCGAGGTAAATACACTCCTATATCGCCTTGTACTTTCACTCATTTCCAAGCCTGACCTCACCAGAACTCCCCCATGGCCCCTATCGTAACCCTCTCCTACCACGCCATCCTGAATGAGCACAGAGGTCGGAGAGATAGACTTCAAAGGTGGGTGTAAACAGTCCAGCGGCAGAGTTGCGATTCAAACATTTCGACCATTACTGGGAGCAACTCGGGGCGGTCGCCGTCCTCAGTCTCCAACGGACGGACGCTTCGATTACACAGCGAGTAAGAAAATGGGTGTTTGACCCCCCAAAGTACCACCTGAATGACAGCGTCTCCGCGAAACCAGCGAAAAAGCCCCGGTATCTAATCAGTGTGTGGTCCAGCGGAGGATACTGGAATGACTCTTCTCACATTCGGGGGTACAACTTGCTGAGGTGAAGTCAGTTCTGCCTCCAATCAACCAATCAGACTGTAAATTAATTCAGAGGATAAAAATGTGAGCAGGAAGAAATAAAAAAGAAAGAAAATTGCCGGATTTTCCTCTCTGGAGTCACCAGACACTTGAGCAGCTTCCAGACAAGCAGCCAGTATCTCATTTTCAAATTAGGCCCCCGAAGCCCCCCCAACCCCTGCCCCCCCCCCCCCCCTCCCTGTTGACTGACTGACGTCTCCTCTGCCCGCCCGGCCTCGCATTCCTGCCTGTTATACAACTGGCCCGGGCGTCTGGAATGTCATTCCACATGCATCACCGGGCCTCTGGCTCTGCCAGCCGGGCGGCCCACCGCCATCGCCTCACGTCCACTCAGCCCCGCCTGTGGACAAGGTGCAAGCCCCTAATCTGGCCCCCCCTGCCCCCTCGCCTCCCCCCTGGAGGTAGAGGACTGTTGTTGGGGAGGGGGTCTCCTCACGCCGTTAAGCCGTTTAACTTGACCCACCGGAGCTTTAAGGACAAAGATTAAAGTCCATGTTATGCAAGACTTTTTAGACAGAAAAATAGAGAGGGGGGGGCAGTCCAGGGACGTGGGCGGGACTGGACAGACTGACTACGATTCAGAAGTCAATGAAAACGCGGGGGGGGCTCAACAGCACCGTGTCAAATCCGCCGCTGACCCTCCGACTGACTCTCACCTCACGAACATAAACAGAATTCCTCGGAGCCTCGGCGTGGCTCGCGGCACATGCACGCCGCGAGCCTTGCCCCCCCCCCCCCTTCCCCTCCGTTTTCGGAAATAGCAGTTGATACGGCCACCGAGAATGTGCGAGCGACCCGTGACTTTGGCTTCCCGAAATACAACCACACTGACATTGTAGCGGCAAAGAGAGGAAGGACGCCACAGAAGAAGAGTCGCCGTGCGGGCCGCTCTCAACTTCTACAATCGTCGCCACAGCCACGGTGCGTCTCGAGCAGCAGGAGCTCCCTCTCTGTTTTGGTTTCAAACTTGCCAAAAGTTGCCCCCCCCCCCCCCCACCCCCTCCAAAATCCCAAACGTGAAGCGCACACGCCCCTCTCCCTGGCAACGCTCTCATGCCGACGAATCCAAAATAACATCAGAGCCATGCCTCGCATTCCACACTTGAAGGTTTTACCGCATCCAGCTCCCGGCTTGGAGACGAGTCGGATCTTTTGAAAAGAAAAAAAAAAAATCAAAACCAGAAGCGGCGCCGTTTCCAGGCAGAGCTCGCGCTGACGCTTTCCCACCCTCGCCGGATGAGTGAGGAGCAGCTGCCGCTGTCTGGACACTCACCGCTGACACTCCTGAGCCGCTCCCAGAGTGACACAGCACCCCCTCCCTCTCCCCGATAAGATACGGTGACCCCCTTGCTGGGGGGGGGGGGGAGAAAAAAAAAAAGAAAAATATCCTCTCTTCGTTAGTCCAGAGAAAGTCCCGCGAACGTCTGTCCAGTCCCGAGACCTTGGTGTGACTGCTGCATAATGTCCTGCACGCACCCCAACGCGCTGCTGTGCGAAGAGTTGTGTGTGTGTGAGCCCGGGAGGGAGTGTGTGTGTGTGTGTGTGTGGCTGCGAAAGTGTGCGTGGATCAGCTTCTGTCCAATGGCCCTGCCCCCCTCTCTCGCTCCCACTTTCCCTCCCTCTTTCTGTGTAACGCAGTGCACCGACTGCAGCCAGCATTCCAGCGTACACTCACTTCCTGCTGCACACTTCTCACTGAGTAAGAGGCTGGGCTGACTCTGTGTGTGTGTGTGCGTGTGTGTGTGTGTGTGTGTGTGTGTGTGTGTGTGTGTGTGTGTGTGTGTGTGTAGCGGCAGACAGCTTGTCCTCCCCTTCCGCAAAGAGTTACTTACTATTAAAAGTTTCTCACACCCTCAAATCAACTGAAATCTCACAATTATTGAGTTCAGATTTATTTCTGAACTCTCTGTTGAGAGTCTCAGGGTCCAATTGTCGACCTCTACTTGTGGTTTTTTTGGGCTTGATTGCTGGATTTCAAAAACTTTGTTTAAAAAAGCATCAAATAAAGTGATTTTTTGGGTTGTTTCTTGTTTTTATGAACAACATGTCAAACAAGACCACAAGGTTTTCAGTCAGTGTTTACACAACTAAAACCAAAATTAAAAAAATATCAACTATAACTGTCACTCACGTTCATAAGTTAAAACTTAAAAGATTTTTGACAAGTCTTATCAATGGTTGTGATGTAATGCAGTATATTACTAAAAAAACATGCCCCAAACCACGTTTTTAAATATACAGATTTCAATGCTACAAATGCAAAGATTGAAGCTTTTCATTCATCCAAGTCTTTCCAGCAGTTGGTCCTGTGCGCTGATGTATGACTGCAGGACCATCACTCACAATAATCACTGTAAACGAATGAAAAAAGATCCTTCTAAACGTTTTGTTCCTTTTAAATACAGCAACAACAGTTCATCAAAAGTCATTGAAATCGAGTGACCTGATGCCGGGATCTGTTACAAATCCCCGAACTGGGAAATGAAACATGTGATTCTGAGCCGTTCTGCTCGAGCGTCATCTGCCAGTTTCCACAGAATCTGCACGATATCAGCAGAGTGATGGGGGGGGGAGGGAAAGCTTCCTGTTTGCACAGTTACAGAGTGAATCCCGCCTGCCTGCCCCCTGCCCCCCCCCCCAACAAATCATTCAAGCTCCACTGATCTTCATTCTCGACAACTCGCGAAAAATCAAGCCGAGGAGGCCGACGCTCCTCTGACCCGTCCGATCGCTGGTTGTCGGTGTGAAGGCGCGTTGGCGAGGGAAAGGCGAGGACTGCTGATGAGGGAAGCGGCGTGCGGTTGAATGGAGGTGAAGTTTTGTGTGGCCAAAGGCACGCAGCGCCGCAGAGGAGGGGAAGTGAGAGCGGGCCCGGGGGGGGGGCTGATCCAGCGTGTCACAGGGTGGAAGTCGCAGCTTCCACACGCGGGTGAGACGGCGATACTGAAACTACAACCAAAACTAACCTTTCAGTATTCACACGCTCACATGTGAAGGTGTGAATAGAGGAAAA
This sequence comes from Malacoctenus gilli, assembly GCA_032164315.1. Classification (NCBI taxonomy): domain Eukaryota; kingdom Metazoa; phylum Chordata; class Actinopteri; order Blenniiformes; family Labrisomidae; genus Malacoctenus; species Malacoctenus gilli. The sequence continues at coordinate 15,686 of JASSRZ010027655.1, read as the reverse complement.
CCAGAGAAAAAACACCAGAATAAATTACTTCCTTTTTGTTCTTGAATTAAACTAAAGCTACATTTCAAAACACTTCATATTCACTCGGTCATAAAACAATCGTCTGTTTTTCCGCTGATTCTCAATCGTTTGTTTTGTGTTCTCACGCTGCACGAATGTTGCACTTTAAGTGCACGCTTCGGCATCAAGACGCCTTTCAAAATAAAGGCAGGCTGATGCATTCGGTGAAGGGTCACGAGGGGCAGCGGTTCGCACAGTGATGTCGCTGAGGTTCCAGGTTTCGAGCCTCCGAACCTCTGATTTCGTCTCCCTGTCACTCATTCTGCCTCTGTCGGCCAATCGCAGCGAAAGGACGGCGCCCCGGCGGGCAGGACGGTCGGCCCGGCGACGGGCCGAGCAGCGGGACGCCTGGCAGGGAAAAGAAGCCTTTCCTGCGATAATTGCCGGTTTTAGCCGGCGCGGAGCGGAGCGGCGCAGCGAGTGACGACCGACTCAGCAGATGACTAAACGAGGAGCATCCTGTTTTCCGGGCCGGTCTGACAGCTTCTATTACATGCTGCCATGACCCACAGGAGCATTGAGCAGCCTTAGCTCACGTCGGACTGCCTGAGTGACAATGTCGAGTTCCAGGAAGTTGTTCAAGAAGAGGGTACGCAAAGTCACACTGAGTTCTGTACACACTGAAGGAATCAGCTCCCCCTTTGCCTGGTTTTTCGCGTAAAATAAAGAAACGTTGATCCTACTCGTGCATTTATGACATTAAACCTTATTTTCTTCAATTATTGTCATGTTTTTTTATTATATCATGATATGTTAATCCTGAAAGAAGCTGCACTGACTGCTTCTTGAGGGACCAAATGTGAAAAACTTATAAAATAAAATCAAATAAAATACAAGAACGTTTCAGTGTTAACATGTTGCCGTCGTTTTAGTTTCCCCCTTTGGAATCTCGCTTTTCGCAAAACTCGCTCGGACGCCGACCGTCGACGGTCCCTCCTTGGGGAAAAGCAGGTCACCTGACCCCCCCCCCCCCCCCCCACGCATCCACGCGGCTTCAATCTGTGTCACTGGTTTATGAAGATTTATCTATTTGGGTTGGATTTGATTTCACGCCGGCCGGCGGGTTAAATAAGGCACGGGGCCGCGGCGACTTGACTTAACGACTGAGTCATTCATCTTCTCCTGGATTGGGTCTCTCTACACTCACCAACGGGGGGAGGAAGGGGGGGGGACGCTTATAGAGAGGATGATGGAGGCGTATCAGGTTTTTCTCCACCTTGCTGCCAGCGCAGATACGAGGAGCCCTTTTCTGGGCAGCGCCCCGCCTGAAACCCAATTCCAGCAACATCTTTAAAAGCCCCGGCGGCTCCCGCCGGACCCCCCGTTCCAGTTCCTCGTGTCACAACCAATTTTCCCCCCTCCGAGTCGTTTCACCCTCGCAGTTTTCGCCAAGCTGTTGTGGGGACTTGGTATTTTTGGAGTTTCCCAGCATCGTGATTCGAAAGTTTCAAAAAAAAAAAAAAATCCAATAATTAGGGAACAAACGAGATCATGAAACAAGATTTATGAGAAGCTGCTGTTGTTTAGCGTGCCCGAGCAAAGTTTCACTTTGCCGTTGGACAAAGGCGTCAGCGATACATCCCTCGGCGACGGCGAACGCGTTTTCGGCCTCGACCAATGGAGGCCGGCTCGGACTGACGGAAGGGAGGCTTTCCGGCGCTGTTGCCGGGTCGACGGCGGAGAAGTGAAAAGTTCTCTCCGTCTCCTTTTTAAGGTTTCAGAGAAAAACGCGCCGGCTGCCTTTCAGGAACCGAGTGACCCCCGGAGTCCTTGAAGCGTTGGGATCAGAACGTGCCATTGTGAGCGCCGGTTTTAAAACAGCGCCTCGCTCGTCGCCGGGGAGATTATTCTCACTTCAGTTCCTTCGCAGGACACAAAAGAAAGAAGACTTTTTCTTTTTTTCAGCGGCGATGCACCAAGATCCAAGTTAATGGAAATATCGATGCAGATCTTCCTACTTCCTGAATCTGAAGGTTGAAGTTACACAACCAATCAGAACTGTCTCACTTTGAAGCCGATTCTCTTGTGTGTCCTTTGCTCTCGCTCTTCTGTTCGAAGTTGAATGAAATAAAGATATTCAGGCAGCACTTTGGCAGCATACTGCAGGGTTTGAACCATCAAGACCACAGAGTACCGAAGCCAGCGCTCGAGGAGGGGGAGGAGCCAGGATTCTCACGCCGCTTAGTCGGTTCATCGCCACGTTAAAAGGGAAAGCCCACCACGTGGTCATGTTGTGTTGCGCAGTCGACTCGGCTAAATCTGCCACCTGCGCATCATGTGTGGAGGAAGAAGAGGGAAACGGCGCATCGGCGCGTAGAAGCGAGGCCGCTCGTTAAGCTCGTTCGGCGTCGCACGGCAGAGCGGATCCTCACGCAGGCGTCTCTGCAACACATGCTTCGTAAACACTTCAGGGCCTGCGGCTCCTCTGCGACTGCCGTTCAGGCATTAACTTTAATCTGCCAATACCTGCAAATCCCCCTCCGGCATCCCACACACACACACGGACACACTCGCGCTGTCACCTTGGCAAAACTGAAAAGGTCAGATTTAAGAGGGGGAGCCGGGGTTTTTGGCACATTTCCGAATCAAGCGTTCCTCTTGAAATGCCTCCCACGTTCGTACGATTCCCGACCGCTGACGACCCCCCCCCCCCCAAATCCCCCAACCCTCCTCCCCCGCTGTACCGGCGGAACAATCCAAAGGGGGCCCGGAGCGGCGGCCCCCAGCTCCGAGTGGCCGTAGGTGTGTTACGCAAGCCCGGCAGGATGAAGCGATCATTGTTTCCCAGACGCCCACGGAGGCGCTTCATGTAACACATCCACTTGTGAAATTGCAGCTTTTTAACATTGGGGGGGGGGGGGGGGGGCTTTTTGGCTTCGGAAGGTGGCGCTCGCTGCTGGGCGCTGCAGGGGGGGAGGGGGGGGGTGTCTCTCAAAGTATAGTAGATAATGATGGGCCAGATCACAGTCTGGATCTCCTCCTCCTCAGAAAATACACCCTGTTTTGTCCTCTCAGAGTGAAATCGTATGGATCCGATACATGTTCATACCAGTTATGCTAAAGGGGAGGGGGGGGGCGCTCTGGGACCCCTCCAGCTCTAATTACAAGCAGCACTAACATTAAGTGGTCGTTTATGACACGGAGGATCTAGAGTATCTATCAGCTGGTCCAGTTTCTTGCTTTATGACATGTCAGGAACACATTTCCAACACCATTAAGACGTTTGGATTGAGAATTTATCGCCTTGAAATCAAATACAGAGGGGATCAACGGGGTCTGCTGCAAATAGAAATTAACCCTTTGCACATTTGCTGCAATTCCCCCTGAACCATCGTTTACTATTTATGATGAGGAGTTTTCTTTGAACACGTGTAAAATGCACCGAGCACCAGATTTACATTTCAAAGCCGATATTTGACTCTTTTTTTTGCTTCGATCATCGAATTCGACTCCGTGTAGAAATGTGGGTGCGAGGTCGGGGGTGTGTTCGCCTCTTTGCTGTCTCAACCTATTGAACGATCTGCTTCTGGGTGCTGCAGGTAAATGAAAACATCGCGAAATCGGAACAGTCTGTGTAATTTGCGTTTATCTTTTATTACTTTTCTCATTTCTTTAGGATCTTCTCATGAAACGACATTGGAGGAGGAGAAACAGGTGGATACTTGATTTCTTTTATATATATAGCAGGGATGTTGTGTTGATGCAATCTGCCAGCAGTCGTCTCAGAGGTAAGACGACAAAAACTCAAATTTTCAAAACCACTGAAGACTGACGACAGTGTGTTTTTGAAGTGACAACCGAGATCAAACCTATTTGCGTTTAGAAGAGAAACGATAAGGTAAAACTACTTTTTCTCTAAATCTGATGAACAGGTGTGATTTTTTCCCCCCAAATTTCCCGACTTAGTATTAAAAAAAAAATAAAACATTGCCGCCTGACAAAAACGGACCAAGAAAGAAGAAAAAAAAAAGAAGAAACCCTTCTCACGATGAGATCAAATTAAAGTTGGCTCTTTCCTGTCAGTCCAGATTTAGCCGCTTTATCTGCCTCTTTCACCGCTCCATTTCAGCTCGGATACGGGGAGAGGGCCGCTCGCGTGGCGCTGCCAAAAATCGGGCCTTCTAATAGCTCCCCGAAATGGGCGATAATCTTACCTGCTTCGGGGCAGGAACATGGACTCCTTGATGAAAACGGAGCCTGACAGCAGGATGTACCAGCAGCTTCCTATGTCGTCGGGGCTGCAGGAAGGAGAGAGAGAGAAAGAGAGAGAGAGAGAGGGGGAGAGCGAGGCTCAAGTTAGCACCACCAGAGTGAAACGCGGACAGAAAGCAGCATCTCCGTCTATTCCAGGCAGCGGGGACTGATGCAAAATTAGTCAGTGGGACATTATGCACTGTTCAGATGATGGAGCAGCTTTCACAACATCTGTTCTCTTAAAGCCCCCCTTTAAGACCTGGAGCAACATGTATGCGATCCTGCCACCAGAGCTGGATGTGATGCGAGTATACTGAGGAGGATGCCAGCGCTTTCAAGCCCCTCCTCGACCGATTGAAGGCTGGCGTGAAAGGATGGAATCAGGGTGCATCTGAATGACAGCTGGGAAGCACACAAACAGGACGAGAGCCGTTCGAGTCGGAGTCAACGGTGTGTACTTAAAGTTGCCGTAACATCTTCAAATATTGTTGCAGACCAGGTTTCATAGCAGCTCTTCATCAACAGAACTCCTCTATCACAGCTAGAAAGCTCAACATCGACAGGAAACAATATGTCAGCTTTAATGTGGTACTAATGTGAGCCCAGGAGCCAAAGTTCTGTCACAACACAACGGTCCAAATCACAGAGCACAGTCACAAAGTTATCTTGCAGAAGCTCACTGCAGATTTGCCGTAATAATGCAATAAATCAGAGCAACCCGTGTACAACCGGAGTCACCTGGAGGTTAAACAACAGCTCTAATGATCGCTTCATTTTTCAAGTTCTCTTTTAGAAGACAAAAGAATAAATAACCACACCAACTGACGATTTAGCATAAGCTTTCAGCTTTTAATGGACAGCGATCTGAAAATAATGACCGAGACCAAGCAATCAATTGACTTCCGATTAGAACGGCTGTGATCAGCTCAGAGGACAAGTGCCGCAGATATCGATGCGCACGGAGACGGACTGACTTCTTGGAAGAGGTTAGAAAAGAAAGAGAAGGAACCATGACAGAGAGCGAGCGAGCGAGCGAGAGCGAGAACTATGAATGAACTGAAGACTCATCCCTCATCCTCCCACACTCTTGGCGCTGCCGAAACAGACGAGGAAATTGGGCAGCGCAGACTGAGCGAACTCGGGCTGACCCCTGCATGATGCAGCTGGCTGTCACATCTTTACAACACGAGCAGTAAACAAACACAAAACCGTACAGAAGAGACACTTTTCTCCCCCCCAGGAGATTGAGTTGAAACCAGACACGTCGTTTTTTCTTCTCTTTTTTTTTTTTTTTTTTCTTCTCGAAAGGATTTAAGTGGCCTGATTAGGAAAAACATCAAAGTTTGCAGCGTGGAGCGTTCGCCTCCAGATAAACAAGTCCCCGAGTGTAATTTCCAGAAATTAAATTAGGACTGTCACTGTTTAGAAAGCATGCTGGTAACGCTGAGAGGATAACACCGATTCTTTAAAAAAAGAAAAAAAAAAAAGAAAATGCTGCCGTTTTGTTTCCTCACCCCCCCCGCTTATCCCGAGGCCTTCGCAGCGACCGCGGGGGGGATTGCGCCGAGATAATCTCGCAGGGCCGGATCCTCGATGGCCGGGACGGGCGGGATTATGGAAAAGTGGTACGTTAAAACTACTCCCGATGTAAACAAATGCGGGAAAAGAGTCGGATAAAGCTGCTAATGCTCGCTCTTATCCGCGCGCGATCGTCCAAAGGGCAGTGAGAGCAAGTGCAGCATATGAAAAACGTTAAACATCGCCGCCGCCGCTGGTACCAACCCCGCCTGTGATTGATGGGCTCCCATGAAGCCATATTTCACTTTGGATTCCGTTGATATTAAGATTCATGTGCATCGAAATAAATTCCTCTATGGGGGGAAAAAAAAATGGAGAAGACGATGGATTCATTATTGGTCAAATGAGTCGTCGGGATCTGATGGAATCTGTCACTCAAACGTCTCACGAAGCGCATTACGGCTCCCTGACAGGGAAGAGGAAGGAGAGATTCAGCCGAGGAAGCGTTCATGTGTCATGTGACACGGATACCGGCTCGCTTCGGTGTTGGGAATTTGACATGTTCGCCCGTGTTGGACAAAAATAGACACGTCAGTAACAAAAAAACGAAAAGGAACGTCTTGCGTTTCAGACTGTGTGCCTTTCGACGACACCCGCTGCATAAATCACCGTGACTTTTTCGAGTGATGATGAATTGCTGTTCAGGTCTGATTCCCCGTCAACGCCTCACATGTAATTCAATAAACTGCTGCCGTCTCGGTTTGGACACAATTCCTTGTTCGACGCGTTCAAATTTGCAGCTGGTTTCACAGAAGGGTTTAAACTCCAACTATATTAAACAGTGTGTACATTATGGAATTACATGTGAGCTTTCAGAGATAGAATCTTAATGGAGAGCACCGTAATCAGTGCTGCTGGGTCAGTCTGCCATTAAAAGGAGGCGGGCTTATTTCAAGCTCGCGGAATCCCACGTCCACGTCTGTGCATCAACCTCCAGCTAAAAGCAGCAGCTGGTTCACACGTTGCACCAGAGGCAACGGGGGGGGGGGGCTCAACAACATCCAACGACACGCACCTTTAATTATCCCCGAGCAACACGGTGCACCTTGCTAGCTTAATTCGCACACAAATTACTGGCGAGCGAATTAACAGGCTGCCCTTTATCTCGGTTGTTCAGCTAAATCATCGCCACCAAACGGTTGTAGCGGCTTTACGTCCCGAACAAAGGCAGCGGAGAGTTGTCTGAAGTACTACGCAGAAAAATCAGTACGTTACTGTAAATAATGTGTCAAAGACAATTCTACAAGTCAGCAGAAATTGAAAACTGGCTTCGATTTTCACAAGTTAGCCACAAATGCAGCTCCATATGTCACTATTTAATTAGTGGGATTTGGGTTTTTGATCTGATTCAAATATCAGGCTGAAAAACCTTTGTTCAGATGAGGAGGAAGAGAAACTGAACACTTGTCGCTTTGACAAAAAACTGAAAGCAATCAACGAAAAACAACGTAGATGGACCGCAAGTAGGTGAACAAAAGAGAAATAAGATAAACAGAGTGACAGAAACTGTCCGAAAATGAAGGACACGATGGAGTCAAAGACCTGAGAGGAATGACACCCAAGACACAACAAGCAAAGAAGAAAAAAACCCTGTAAAACGACAACACGATTGTTTCCGGTGAACGAGAGGCTTGGAAGTCACCTTGAAGGAAAGATTTGGCTTCGATTTCAAGTGACAAAAACGCTAAAAACGGCACAACGCGAGGCAACGTGTGCCAACTCGGCTGCACGTATCACAGCGTCGGAGCTTCTCCCGAAGAACCGCCGCGATCTTCAGCGCTGGAGAGTCACCTGGAGGGAACCGCGCGCTCGCCGTCTCATTCAGCTTTAGCGCAGTTCGCGAGTAACGTGTGGCTCGAAGGCTCCTCTGATCTGGGCTGCCACCAACGCTCAGCATCATCCTCTCGCTTTCGCTCTCCTCCACCTGTCTGTTCTCGCGGCGCACGAAGGCGCTCGGCTGTTAATAAGGCAGCGGCGATTATCGCCGGGTCAGAGCGAGAGCTTCTAATTGAAACCAGGGGCGGAGGCGAGGAATCGATGGCCGTCCACCCGTCAGCAGTGTGCCGCTGACGTTCTGCTTACTGGGGGGGGGGTTAAAGGCTGGCTGCTCCTGTAAACACACCTGCTCTCGGCGCCGACGCTCACGCCCGACAGCACCGGCGCTGACGGAGGCGCTTCCTTTAATCACCGAGAAAAGTCTCGCCTCTCCCTCCCCTCCCTCCATCCGTTGCCTCAGAGAGCTAATGAGGCTGGAGACGGTACACCCTTCTGACACCAGGCAAAGTCTCCCTCTTCCTCCTCTTCCTCCTCCTCATCTTCCTCCTTCTCCTCGTCTGATCTCCCGCCGCTCCCCCACGGACCCGTTCGGTCCCTCTCTCGCTGCTTTTTCTTTGCATCGGGGGAAACAAACTCGAATGGAGCGCTCAATTATTAATTGCTGGTAGGCAGATGTGTGCCGGGGCGAGGGAGGCGCCTCGCACGCCTGTGATGGAGGAGGAGAAGATGCAACAGCCCCCCCCCAAAAAAGGGAAGAAGAAGAAGTAGGAGACGGAAGACTCTTATGTAGCGCGACAGCTTGACTGAACTGGGTCACGCGTGCTGGAAGCGATAGCGGAGCGCTCGACATCATCCCAGCGAAAAGCCCCACAGGGAAGCCTTCAACAGTGGGGAACGGGGTTAGAGGGGAGCCACCGAGGTGGCGGAGACGGGGGCTCAATAACGAGGGGGTGGGGGGTGGCGGGCATGAAGTCTTTCTTTAAGTCGAACGTCACAAAACGAGCAGCTCCGTTGGAGGGGAAGGTTTCTGAAAGGCTGAGTCATGAAGCAGCAGGCAGAAGTACAACGCGGCGTGTTTTTCTCTTCACTTGTGAGCAGAAAATCCGGACGTTTATCTTTCAGGAACTACTTTGCAACTTCTTTCCTGCCATTTCAGACGCTATTAGAAAGCTAAAACCCAGTCTTTGGCTTTTGGGTGGACGGTTTGTTTATATTTACTCACTGAAGCTTCGAGCACCACGACAAAAAACACTGATATTTGTCACCAATCGACAGTGAAACAATAACACATCTCGATCAGTTACCGCTTGAAAACGAGCAGACTTTGTGTTGCTTCATCACTGAAACTGTAAAAAACTGATTTTTTAACATGTCTCTGCTCTGTTTACCTTTTTTGTTCATTTTCACCATTCAATTAAGTTGCACTATTCATTGTTGCTTTCTGATGGTTTATAATTGGCATTTTTGTGAACATACTTTGCAAAATTGGTTCTAAAATGAACCAATATCTTTTCACAACATGAGGCCAAGCAGACACGTGTCTCAATTGGTGTGGAGCTTGCATGTTCTTCCTCATGCATCCATCTAAGGTGGACAATAACCACTGCAGTGTTCCACTGCATCCCATCGCATCCTCACTTCCTGTTTGGACTCAAATTGAAGCACCGTCGTAAATATGTTGCCAGCAGTCGAACTGTCATCAATCTTTCCATGCACAGCAGCGACACTGTGGGCTCGCAGTCACGCTCCCGCACAGGAATTATAACCACCGTCGACAACAACAACAACGGGTGCGGGCGTTTCAAAACAGAGGCGTGTGTGGACAGAGATGCACATTTATGTGCTGAAAATAAAGCGTCCTACTGGGACCGTTCCAAGCTGTTATTGTTGCGCTGCTCTCAGAGCGGGATCCTCCAGAGACCGTCGGTACCACAGTTATGTGGGGGTGTTATGTAATGGAGCCTGACAGGCTCTACGGGTCCCACAAACCCAGCTAAGAACGGAGGGACGGCGTGACGGGGGGGACGGGGACGGAAGAGAGATCAAAGGGCAGGAGATCGGAATTCGAAAGCATGATCTCGATAGGAAGAAAAAAAACACGACCTGAATACTTTGTTTTGTGCTTGAAAACGTTGCACTGACCTCCATCGAGTGTCCTTTTTCCTGCTCGTCAGTGACTAATCGGTGACACTGTGACACAAACGGCGCACTGCGTGCTGGAATGTAGAATTGCATAAAGGGAGAGGGTTTTTTTTAAGTCTGGTTGCCCGGTGAGTCCCCCCCCCCTCCTTCACCCATCTTCCCGGTGCTGAAGGTGAGCAGCTTCGCGACATCACGGAGGGCAGGAGCCACACGGGAGGGGGGGGGGGTGGCAACTCCACCACAGCTGCTGGCCCTGAACCTGAGCCAGGGGTTAAAATAACACCGGCTGCTCTTCATCTGGACTCTCTTGGTGTATTAGGATGGACGCTGGTCGTAAAAATGAAAGGGCTTGCAAGTGGAAAATGGCAAAAGCGTTGTAGTAGTGGTAAAGGTGAAAATGTGGGCAAGAGAAGAAGCAGAAGTACGGAAGGGAAAATAAAGAATGAAGAGGAACGTGCAATTTGAAGAAAGAGGAATAGAAAAAGATTGAAAAAAAGCAGCTGAGGGGAAGCAACAACAGAACGCGAAGATGTGGACAGATGAGGTGATCGAAGAGAGGAGGAGGAATTCTGGCTTTCCCGAATGTTTGACGACTTGTTTCACTCCTAATTCTGACTCGATGAGTCACTGCCGCAGCCCGGCGCTTCACTTTGCGCCGCAGATTAAGACCGTCACATCTCCCAGACGCCGCTACTGTCAAACCTTCGGCCCACACTTAGAGTGGGTCAGAGGTCAAGGGCTGCATTCAGAGGGGGGGGCCTCGGCTGACCGGGAGATGCTCGAGCTGCGGCGCGCCCGGCGATGTGCCTGGTCAGCCTCCGACTCAGGGGGGGGGGGGGGGCTTTAGCACCGTAATCTCTGGACTGTAAATCCCGAGAGCTTCAGACTTTCACGGGATGGGATGTTTTCAGGAGATATGGAGTGCGTCTGTGTATGTGCGCGCGCACGCGCGCGCCCGAGCACTCTAGCGACGCGGAGCCTTGGGGAGGAAATCGGAGCAGTTTTATAACTATTACCCCCTTATCCTTCTATCATTACTCCAGGACTGCCACCGGCTGCTGATAGTCAGACTGAGCCTGTGAGTGCACGGGTCATTAACTAGGTCACCGCCATGTAGCTCACCTAACATTATGGCTCGCTGCACAGCAGGAAAACACACACACACACACGCACGCACGCACGCACGCACGCACGCACGCACGCACACATGCACACAGACACACACACAAATAAATATTAATATGTGGCGAGGAGTTATCTCTGTGGAAAATGCTGCTGTGAGCTGGAAGTCTGACTCACACACCTCACAATAAACTTTGCTGTTAATGGGGTGTGAGCACGGTAAACGTTTAGCTTATTTTAGAGTCTGAAATTCATTTGATAAACAATTTTCTACAAGATTAACTTGCAACTATGGTGAATAAAATAATTGCTACGGGATTGTTTTTTTAACCACATGTATTGTTCCCAGATACATCTTCATATACAAGCTGGACACTTTAATAGGAGATACTATCTTAATTCAATCCCCTCCCCCGCCGCCCCTCCCTTTGACTGTGAGGGGTTTCCAGCACATTACTGCCAGTGTTACAAACAGAGCGGGGAAGAAAGGCGGGCTGGTAGTAAACGCTGGTCTTCGCAGAGGAGCCGGCTGATTAAGATCCTGGTGGAGAGGAAACTCGATCTGATCCTCTGCTGTTTTAAAGCCCCGCTCTTATCTGGGAGAGCCTCGCCTGACTTTTATAGGTTAATACATGCAGGCTTTTACACACGCACACGCCGGGACATGCAATCGCACAGCTGTGCCAAGACGCGGCGGGAAACCGCGTCACAAGTGTGCAAGGAGCTCGTGCAAATGAAACGAGCCAATAAAGCAAAAAGCAACCAACCTGCTGTGTGTCTGTGCTTTAGCCCAGAGGTAAACGAGCAAAACGACAGGCAGTAATGCCGCTTCTCTCCCCGCACCCCCCCCGTCAGTCGTGGACCACCACACTGAGCCAGCTGAATTGGAATAAAATGCTCCTTCATTTGATCCACTTTGCCTCTTTTTGTTTCTCCCTCTTCGTACAAAATTAAAGTGCATCTCAATGGTTCAAGGAAATTTCCCACTTTTCCAGCTGGGAACGTTCCAGTTCAGCAGAGGTAGGACCGCCCAGCTCCCCTCCTTTGTTACCATTTAGTCGCTCAGGAATACGCAATCCAACATGTGTTCACAACGCTTTTCGCTCTGCTTGTGAAAACGTTTTGGGCAGAACTAAGAATCAAGCTATTTCTCACTTGTGTGTTCCGTTTCTTACTTCTGAAAAGTGGGATAAAAGCATGAAATAAAAATTCACTGGCAGTCAGTGTGCACAAGCAGTTAATCATCAACACTTTCTCTTTGCTTGCTGACGAACACGTTCCGCTCTCGCTGCAGAAGTTTGCCAAAATCAAAACGACACAAACTCCGTCAATTAGAACGCCTCAAAAAATGATGGATTCTACAGCAGGTTGGAGGAGACGTGGTGGCCTCTGAGCATTGGTGACATTCGCTGCGTCATCCTGTTTGGGCAGGCTCGTTTCCCAGCTCGTCGTCATTCACGCCGTGCGCTGGCCGACTAATTTTTAGCGAACTGACCAGAAGAAGACTTCATCAAAAACTCCTCAACACACTTGCGAGATAAATACACTTGTGCGGTTATTTAGCGCAACGAATAACAGCAAAGACCTGCTGAGGGAAGATGCCAATTCTGATGCATGGCACTCAGTTTCTTGTGTTCTCTTTTTTTTAATATATACTTTTATATATTTTTGTCGACACTGCCTTCATAAAAGAGCCAGACACAAAGCGGGGAGAAGCGCTACTTTCCTAAAATGCACAACGTAACACGGGAAGTTGCACTTTATTCGACACAAACTTGCGAATCCAGAGAGAAAAATGTCCGCGTTTCACAACCTTCAATCAGCTCAGCGGCGACTTGACAATATCTGCTGCATACATTTGCATTTGTAGCATGCCAGGACACACTTTACATGCGATGAAAAAACATGTAGGCTCGTCTCTCTAGGCAGGCTGTACAGAGATGTGTCTGCACTAAGTGGTGGTGGTGGGGGGGGGGGGGGGCACCGGAGGGAAGCTCTCTGAAACTAGAGTCCATTATGTGACCGCCGCTTAATCTACATTCCTATTGTTTAATCAGCTCCCACACCACCGAGTGGGCTTCTAATGAGGTGTTGACTTTTCCACATCATCCCACCCCCCCTCCCCAACACACACACAGGCATACTCAGGGATCAGAAAAAGACAGAGGGAGAAAGGACAATGCGCCCCCCCCCCTTCCCCCTTTAGCCTCTTGAGACGTTGACAGAGTTAATTAACTGTCTTAATTCTCACCACGGGGGTTCGAAGGGACGTCGGCGCGTGACAGCAGCCAAACATTGTGATTTTTCTCGGTTCCCCTGTTGTGGCAGATTGAACCCAAACGCTGTTAGAAGTGGCGAGCTCAGCGCCGATCATGGGAACCTCCCCGCCACACACGGCTCAAAGGAACAATGGTAACGGACTTGTCGTTTCAGCTGCGTTTTCTCTCGCTTCAACCGGCTCAAGGAGCAATCGCATCCAACCGTGCGCTCGGACGGATGCGCAAAGCTGCTGTGAAACGGGCTCAGTCCGAGTCGAGAGCAACTTGAATTTCGCCATCCAAATCGGGGCAAACTTCCGTCCATGAGCGCCCCCTTTGGGACGGGAGGAAGACCTGCTTGGCCCCCGTAACTGCACAGAGTTCCGCATCACCAGGTGATTGATTTCGCTGCCGAACAGAAGAGGAAGCAAGCATGTATGACATTTCTAGATCATATTAACAACCCTTCTGTGAAGCTGTGCTCAAGTGTTGCTAGTGTGCATGTGTGAAGTTGCACTATTGTGCGAAATGCAGTAAATTGTAGAAATAGCACTCGAGCTGCACACATAGATGCATTGAAGATGCTTTTTTGGACTCCTATTTTTGTATAAATCGAGACGTCCCGTTTTATTCCAACAGCAGAGACGTTGTTCTGAGGCAAACACGCTTCGCCATCAGTGCGGAGCTCGTTCTCTCCCCGCCGCGTTCCTCCTCGCTCTCCGCTCGCACAGTCCGAAGCTCGACTCATTATCTCTCCCAGGTTCCGTTTCTGTGCGCCGCGCTACGGGGGTGATTCAGCGTTACACTGACCCACATCCACACAAGCACACTTCCACCAGAGAATTATCCAACAGCCTTTGTGCTTTACGAACGAGAGGGTTTTTTTTTTTCGTTTTGTTTTGTTTCCAGTCGTTCGGCGGATTGCAGCCAGCAGGTCATCAATAACTCCCACTGCAGCCAAGATTAGGTTCTGATCTCACGGGAGAAAAGACGTTATATTGGGTATTTTGGTACAGTTCTTAATGCCCTGGTTCACATTGGTCCAAATATCATCAGAAGGCTTTTCTGCACAGGGATCCACACGCACGCACACACACACACGATCGAGACAGAAGGTGGTACTTACTAGTAGAGCACTTCGTTGGCCTCGTGTCTCTCGTAGCGCACCGTCTCGCACATTATCCTGCGGTCACAGAGAGGACGGAGAGAGGCGGTCAGAAACCAGCATGCAGAAACAACACCCTCACCTCGCTCCGTGGCTTGTTAGCAATGTCAGGAATAAAAAAGGTGTCACTTCAAAGCCGCGACGCGAACGCTTCGGCTGAACCGAGTGAGCGGCGGAGCGTTAACGGACAAAGGTAGACGGCAAAGTGTTCCTACGGACTGGAGGAAAGCTTCGACGAGAACACTCCGTTCCCGTTAGTGTTCCACCTTTGTGTCTTTATGAGCGTAGGGGACTTTTACATTATTGTTCCGTGTGTTTGCATTAAGGTGACGCATTCAGAACGGACAAATAACAGGTCAGAAACAGGTTTTCCGAGATCCGACACTTTCGTTCGGTGTCGCATCAGAATTTCCCAGAGTACCTTTCAGTCTGTGCCAGTGAGAGGCAGTAAACATGCCGTTGATCATCACTAAAAACAGGTGATATAAACTCATCGGCAGCCGCTTTTGAAGTGGTGATGCGACGATGAGGACCGACCGCACGCAAACGGCGGCGGCGTGAGAAGCTGGCCGGCTGCAATGCATGATGGTCCACTGAGGCTATTGTCGGAGGGGAAGTGGGCTGCTCGGTTTCGTTGCTGCACTGGAGATCTTCTGGCGGTTATGTAATTTTGGTATGTGAGAGGGAAAAAAACACAAGGACCCAAAACTGACATTTACGACCAGAGTCCGAGATGGAGCGAGCACGACTCGCCGGACGCTTCAACACAAGCTGAGGAAAAAAAACCAAAACTAATAATCTTTAAACTATTAGCAGAGATTTGAGTAGTGGTCTTCATCACTCGATATTTCCCGAGTTCACCAGTTGCGAGAGTGAAACACAAACGCATAGAGATGCTTTCGAAGCCGCTCTCACTTACAACCTATTTTTATTGTGTTCTCTTTATTTTTAAGTACTCTGGGTTGTTGTATAAAAAGTGTAAAAGCCAACGCAGATTTCACCGAGTGTGTGTTTTTTTTTTTTTTCTCCCTGCACAAAGTGTGAAGAAGTCATCCAGATCAGGCGTATTTTTTCCCAGCTGCCTGTGCAGGAGACAAGTGCAGCCCAAACATTACAGGCAGCGATAGTAAACAGCAACTGATCACAACACAAAAGGCTTCAAAAATAGCTTGGGGAAGGGGGGGGGGGCGAACATCGTGTTGTAGCCCCCATGGTTCTTTGCACAAGGACCAGAAAACAATCGCGGCTTTAAAACAACAAGCTGCCGTGAAAAAGAACAGCAGGAGGAAAAAACAACACATTCCTCCCTGAAAAAAAGGAGGGAGAGACAGAGAGAGAGAGAGAGAGAGAGAGAGAGAGAGAGAGAGAGAGAGAGAGAGAGAGAGAGAGAG
>JASSRZ010027624.1:0-22120 GCA_032164315.1 Malacoctenus gilli | reverse complement strand
GTGTGTGTGTGTGTGTGTGTGTGTGTGTGTGTGTGTGTGTGTGTGTGTGTGTGTGTGTGTGTGTGTGTGTGTCGGGGTGTGTGTGTGTGCGTGCGCGCGCGAGTGTGTAAGGGAATGAGTGACACTAATCACATTTGAGCTAATGTGCTTTGATGTCGGCTTCCCTGCAATGCGACTCATTCACACTGGCATGGGTCTTCCTGTTAACCTATGACGACAGGTCTCTGTGTGTGAACGCTGCTACCCACCAATCTCATGTCTCAGCATACCCTCCAGCCAATGTTCTCTGGCGGTGGAGGTGTTGATTGTCAACGTGGGCCGGCTGTTCACCACTGTCATGGAGGCTCTGGACAGGAGGTCATCAGTCACCTGGACCACGATCTGTCACGCAGGACGGGGGGGGGGGGGGGGGGGGCCGCACCCCCCCCCCCCCCCCCCCCCCCAACACACTGGAGACCAAGGCAACTGGAGACTGGAAACTGGAGACTGGTAACCAGCCACATCATTTGCAGAGAGGAGGTGGCATAGGGCCCCTACAAGACTTCAGAAGTTTCACCACTACATAACAATATTTCTTTCTTGCAATGTTCACTTTTTTGATACAATGTGGCAAAGTTCTGAAAATAATAATATCAACTAAAGATTCAGAATAATGCCTCTTCAGACAAACTAAATGTTTACTCAAGAACCATCTTGTGCTTGAAGCCACCGTGATGTTTCGAGGCAAACGCGGCGTGTGTTTATGTGTCTTGTGGAACATTAATAACTTGGTGATGTAACATGCACTCGTTTGGTTGCGTAAGTGCAGCTCGGTGCAGGCAAACTTCAGGATGACTTGGCAGCTTTCAGCAAGGTCAGCGTCCTGCCTGGAGCATCGACGTCGATGCCCGGCAGACTGCTGCTGAGTGATGATGCGGAGGGCAGCAGGAAGAAACACTGCACACCTGACGACTGCTTTCCCTTGGAGCTCAAATGGTGAGAGTTGCACTAGGCTTACACTTTCAAATATCAACAACATCCCAGTAAAAAAACTGAAATCTCCTCCTCATCCTTTCCTCCTTCCAGCTCCTTTTCCTCTCACCTCCCCCACGCAGCCTTCTTTCTCCATGTATTTCTTGACGTTGTGCAAGATGCGGCTCTTGGTGAGGAGGTTGCCCCCAGTGACCTGCTCAAACTTCTCGTAGCTGCCATACCTCTGCAGGGTATGCTCCATGATGTGCATGGCCTGCAAGAGAGCACAAGCTGGCATCAATAATCTGCCTTTTTTAAATAAACTGTCCCAATCATTCACTCATTCATTCACTCGTTCACTTTTTATACTTTCTAAGGGGGGTGGGGGTGGCTGAAGCTGATCCCAGCTGACAATGAGCGAGGTGCACCCTGTGCATGTCAACTGTCCATCACCCGGCCGGACTGTCTCAAACAGTGGCTCTACAGTCCCCTTAAACAGCAGTATGCCATTCGAATAGCAACGTACATTTCGACATACTGGCGAGAACAATTCACACAAACTAGGGCAGACAAAATCCATCCACACCCCTGAGGCTCACCTTACTGAGTTTCCTGCTGACCTCACCCACATTTTCCCGGTGTCACAACACCAGCTCTTTAATTACTCAGACAACCCGTAACAGCACACCGATACAGTTTGACACACGACACTCGCGCACATTCAGCTGTGAGGCAATCAACGAGAACGCAAACTACACTCGGTCGATCCTATGGAACGACACCTTGGCGTTTGAGTGGAGCAGTGTCGAGGAAAGTTTCGTGGAAAAGGGATTTGTGGTCTCTCGGGTTTGACCCGGTGCATGCTGAACTGCTTTGGCAGAGTGTCCTTGCGATGGCAGCGTTCGACGGGACCACTGCTTTGGAGCGTGAGGTTGCAGATCTGAAAACAGCCTGCTCAGCATTCGTGTCGAGCACTGAGGACATCGTTGGAGTCCTAATGGATGACCTGACATTGTGCTTGCGACCAAGTGGAGCAGATTTTACAGTGATGGCAGCTCGCTTGGAGAAATTTGATTTTTTTGTTTCTCTCTTTTAAGACTATACTGCATTTTCCCCAATAGGCCCAGTGTACTATTTCCTCTTGTTTGGTAGACTCCTGTTAAAGAGGTCACTAATGTTCTCTTGGACTCTGGACAAGAAACTGTGCTTATTAAGTATCCAACTAAAAGAGAACATTTGTATTTTCACAATTCACACACCTATTTGATAAGTTTCACCTGAGGTGTTGCGATTCACCTGACACATAGTCTGATTCGCTACTTGGTTTAAAATCTTGATTTTCAAAAGATGCTGCTCTGGTGCATATCTGGGAGGAGCTCCCTCAGGACGCCATCCTTCGTCTCTTTGGGAGCTCCCCTGTCAGTGTGAGGCCAGTTCACAGGCACACAGAGGCTGTACAGGCAGGGAGTACCATTCTGAGGAGCTGGCATAAAATGTAGACTACCCAGGGCGGTGGTCTCTGAGGTCCATGACACTTTGAGAGTGACTGAACTATTTAAACACAATTAACTGATGTGTTTTCCTTCTTCTGAACATGCAGGTTGTCTGTTCCTCATCACACCTGCCTTGCAATAAGTCAACTGTAATCAGAATTTGTACAGTTGCACTTGAGTCCATTTTAAGTTCTCACTGAAGCCTTGCATGGATCTAATCCAGAATCTCATGCTAAATGAAAAGTAGAAAGATCCTGAAAATCAACACCCACGAGTTGTGGGGTGAGCACTGTGGTGTCTCCTCAAGCACCAATCAGATTCTGAAAGAAAGTCAAATCAAAACCTCAAGGATCAAATCCAAGACCTGAACTTTATCTCAAGTCTCAGTTTACATTATGCAAATAAAATGCATGGATAATGTGGAACTTGTGCTTTTTTTGGCTATAAAATGACAAAAGCTGAAATGATTTGAAGGTTTTGACAGGTTTGTGGACGCACAGTAGCCACACTCGCTTCATCCTTTTCACACATCTTCACAAACAGCATAGGCGCACCAGAGTGCTGTCGGTGGGTGTTGCTGTGACCCGGATAAAGCAAAGAGAGGTGGCAGCACAGTCTGACCTGTGCCAGGAAGCGGTCGGAGGCATTCTTATGGCGTGCCAGGACCAGCGCAGGCACCGGGTTGCTGTACTCAAACTGTGGATTATAGCTGAAGTCAGACTTGAAAAACTTGATCTTCTCTTTCTCCACGTTGGACGGCTTGATGGCAGACAGGATGCAGAGCTTCTTGGTGTTTTCCATCTCCCGACTGACTGCTGTTTTGTGCAAAGAGGGCAGTTTGACGTGTGGCGAGTTTGGGGCACATGACTTCCTGAGCTGCGGAGCAGCACGGGGGGTCAGGCCCATTGGTTTGCCCACCACTGCCATGCTCCTGGCTGGCTTGAGGATATTGGTGTTGCTGCCCGAGAGGATCCGGAGGGTCTGTGTCGGTTTATCATCCCCTTCTGGAGAGCCACTCTTTTTCAGAGCCAGGCCCAGGCGATTTCTTTTCCTGAACGTGGCCCCATGTTTCACTGACGTCTTTGGCCTCTTGAACGGGGACAGCTTGTGGCTCTTCTTCTCATCGCCCTCAGCCTGCAACAGGACATTGTAGCTGCTGGAGCCGGGACCCATGCAGTCCTTGAGGACGGTGCAGGAAATCTTTTCCAGGTACACTTGGCTTGGACTCAGTGCTTTGTCAGCAGAGTTGAAGATGTACTTTTTGGACATTTCTACCTCTGGCCAGTGAAGTTGCTCTGCAAGGACAAAGAACAGAAAGTTGTTAGTTTTGATTTTTTGATTTTTTATTTTTGTGATGGCAAGAAATGTAAATTGACATTTATCCAAAAAAACTCATGAGACCCAGTCAATAGCTGGCATGTTGAAACATTTCAGTCAAGTATTATAGGGCACACATTGCATTTCTATTGGAATGTCTGCACATCTGAGACAGCTTACATGTGTTTCTTTGCAGCTTTAGTCACTTTCGCATGCAAACCTTTAATAGATAACAAGATAGACTAATCCTCTTACTGAGGTACGATAGAATTAGATCTATTCTAATGCCAAGCTCAGTGAAACTAGCCAAAAACAAGGTGTATAAACATTGCCAGTCAGAGTGTTCAGAACAACTGTCTGAACCATGTGACACTTTTCAATTTTAAACTCTTTCCAGTCCTGATCAGATGAACTGGACATGTCTTATCACTGTCTTATCACTTTCACACCATCCTCCCAATAACCGTAGTGACAGACACACCGAGGCAGAAGGGACACAGCCACAAACTTATGACCGCAGCGATATAGTCCAGACTGGGAGGACGGGCTGGTACACACTATACTGCCACTGGCTTGCTCACTCACCAAGTCAAACACTATTACACAACACATCAGCTGAGCTCATCCTCATTCAGTCCACACTAGCGATATTGACTCTGATCTCATCACACTGGAGGCAAAAATACATGATCATCTCAGTATCCAATGTCCAGCGTCTCTGGGACGGTCAGAAAGATGGTGTGAGATATGTCAATCATTCCATGTCACACCTAAAATGTATTCCTACATACAGCTCTCACACTGAACCTCTTTCATAGGCAAGTGATCCTGAGCTCAGGCCCCTTAGTTTCATATTTTACCTTCAGTCATTATTGCTGCACTTATGTCAGAATACTGCAGGGAATTAATTCCAGTCACTAAGTGAGACTAACAAAACACAGACGTGAAGATAGATCAAGACACACGTCTCCAAAGACAAGAAAAAAGCCAGAAATTCAGATACATTCGTTGCTCAATATCCTATAGTTTTCTATTGCCAGTGTGTATGCATAAAGCTCTTCGCCAGTGTCGACAAAATAAGAAGTTTATCTTTAGCTAGCGTGTGCTTCTGCTCTTTTCTAGGTTCCCAACCAGAGTGACGTGATGCTTTTTGGAGGGTTGGTCTGGTGTTGTATATTTTATGCGTGTGTTGTCGCATTACCTGTTACTTTGATGGACTCCAGCATCTTCCGCTCAGGTCCTGGGAAACCTTTCACACCGCGTCCCTCTCCGACGACCCGGACGTCACTGAGCGAAGTTCCCCCTTGCTGCTAAACCAGCGCGTTACTGAGTCCAAACCGAGGCAGGCGGACGAGTCACCGGTCGTTGCCACGCATGTTTCCGCGCTGAGTCATTTCTGTCCGTTCAGTTGCTTACGGCTGACCGGACTTGGAGGCGTCCCGCCCACACCGAGCCCGGCCCGACGAGCCGACGCGAATACATACACACACCAGGGAGCTGGCAAGAGGATCCTGCAGTCGCTGGTCCGCTGCCATGGCAACGTTGGTCAGGCGTATTCGCGCAGCATGTACTCATGGGAAATGTAGTTTTCTGTTGTTGTTGTTGTCGTCGTCGTCGTCGTCGTTGTTTTACAATAACTAAAGTACATTTGCCTTTTTTTAGCGTATGCAGAATGTTGATAAAACACAAATAAAATCAAAGCAAGGTATTTGAACCCTAAAAAAACTTCACCAAAAATCTAGCATTATTAAACATTTTTTAAAAGCCACTCAACTGGCTTTTAAACTGTGGCAGTTTACAGAGACACAACAGGTCTCCAGACATCAGTCAGAAGAAGCAATGATTGCAGGGATGTCAAACTATGACACAATTGTCCCACCACTGTCCAAACAGTTGTAAAGTGTGCAGTGTTAAATTTGCCAAAATGTAAATCACAAAGGAGAAGCTACTAAAAATTTTCAGTAAAGGTAACTACTGTCATATGAAACAGTTGCAGTATTTCCAGAACAAATACAACAAGCAACGTCTCCATAGAAGGACAATGGTGAAAAACTTTGACAGTGAGGGATTTGCACAAAAGACATAAATTACTAGTTTATGTCGTGTTGGGTGAAGCAAAAAAAAAAAATTAAAATAGCTGTCAAATCAGTCTGTTATGTCATTGTCTTAAGAACTCGAGAGGAGATCCGAGTTGTATGATACTAATTTTCCTTTGAAATGCCTTGTTTTCTTCCATATTTATATTTGTAGTTCGCCTTTGAGCCACATCAGGGACTTTCATGAGGAAGCACACTTTTAGACAGCCCACCCAATGACCGTGTCATTCTTCAACTGAAACTTTAAGTTAAATATCAATGAAGAAGATATTTTGTGTGTTAGATCGCCGTTTACGGTGTAAAGGGGCTCTAACGTCACGAGATCGATTGGAAACCTTCCTTTTCATGTATCCACGTTGGAAAGGCGCAGCAATGCTTTGTTGATTTGGGACAACCCCTTTCCCTTACACACTAACGTCGGGCGCCTAAACCCACGATCCGTAATTCTGATTGGTTGTCAACCGAGCGGTCAGCAGTTGGAGCATGCGCAGAAGGCCCAGCGCTGAAATTCAAATTTGAACGGAGGTTGTGTACGGAGAGGAGAAGCTGTGAGCTGAGACGCTGAGAGTCGCTCAGCTCGCCTTTTAGTTAGTTTGTTTCACGCGCAAGCTGTGCGGCACTTCCGAAAAACCTCTTACAAAAAGTGCTCCTCGACCTGGTGCAAACTGGTCAAAATGGATCCTTTTACGGAGGTGAGTTGTAGAATCAGTTTTACTAGTAAGGTTAACGCACTGGTACATGGGTGGAAGTAAGTGTGTTCACTATTCAGTGTAATTTTATTATGACGTCCACTGTTTTCTTGAGTCTTAAAAGCTTTTGTCGTATTCCAGCTTGTAGCACTTTTATGCGGCGTTAATCTTCAAATTTCACCAGTAACTGTTATCGATATGTTTTCTGGAGTCATACGGTACTTTCCATAAGACATGTCGTCTTCCCTTTTGTCTTGTCAATTGTTGGCAACCATTTGTCTTTATATTGGTAACAGCACCTATAAATGTGGCTGGTGTACGTCGTTAGTGATTTGATTGGTTGCTACATAAGCAAAGAGAACTTTGAGAAGACAAAACTAACACAAAAACGTGGTCACACTTGTGAAAAAAGTCCTACAACTCTAATAAAAGGAAGTATGTGTTCCTTCTGGATACCGTCTGTCAAAATATTTGTTGGGGGTTTTAGACTGCAGATTGCGTTTGTCTCCCTCGTTCAACGTAAACAGGGAGCTGTGAGTTGCAGGAGCCGCTGGGAGTGTGTCATTCCTCTGGCATGCTGCTGGTTCTGACCTCAAGTTTTCCAGGCTGCCTGCAAAACCAGCAGCCACAGGAATGTGTTGTGACTTGTACAGTTAACGGCAGAGTGCAGTATATCAGATCTGCGTGTGACAGCCCAAGGGAAGGGCACATGGGGGAGGATGGAGACAGAGGCTCTTTCTCCCTTACTGAGGCTGCATTTATTCCCTTTCCTTTAGGATGCTGCAATGTTAGAAGTGTGGCGTGTGCAGATGGTGCCTTTTTATTAACCTGGGGGGGGCAAGTATATCTTGAGTCCTAATACAGGGGAGCCACTGTAATTGTTTTAGCAGAATGAGGAACTTCAAAGAACAAGCATCATGGTGGTGCAAACCTTTCAGCACCAAGACTGTCAAAGCTTCCTGTCTATTGACTTGGAGGACTCAGAGCTTGAGCCTCAAGGCAGCAGCATCATTTTGGCCTCATTTTACGTTGGATGAATGTTTGTCATCAGCTCGAACAGCATCTGAGCATCACTTTCATGGATGAATGGATGCTTTGCTGGTGTTATTGAGACCTGCTGTTGATTGCCTTGCCAAGCTGAAACTGTTGACCCCCCCCCCCCCCAAAGCATCCCACAGCAGTTTTTTGCTGCTGTTTAATATACAGAATAAAGATTATTTGAAAGACCTGGCCATATTTTGGTTGTTTTACAGATTCACTCGTTATTTACACGAGAGGTCCAATGAGATTCATTCATCCAATGAGCATATTTTAATCTTTTTTTGATGTTTTTTCACTGTGCAACAGGATTTGTTTTTAGTGAGTTATTTATGTGTTGTGGATTTGGGCATGTTTAGTAGTGGAGCTCATTTCAACTTGAGGTTGACTAAAACTGGGGCAGATGAAGAAACAAATTAGGATTATCTCAGACAACTAATCGTAACATATACACTCATGGATTTGTACGACACTGAATTGCCTTTTCTAAGGTCAATAATTGTATTATAGTCTGTAACAACTGATCCACAGTTTTCAGGAGTGTAAAGCTGTCCTTTTGTGTAATTTTGGTATGTTTGTGTCATCATAGAAACTGTTAGAGCGGACTCGGGCTCGGCGGGAGAACCTGCAAAAGAAGATGGCGGAAAGGCCAAATGCAGCGAACAGGCAGATGGTGAAGAGGCCCAGAGAGCCGCTGGGAGAAACCAACAGTGTGGTCAGTCAGTCTGCGATCGATCAAGGTAAGACCATGCCTTCTGGAACATTTGGCAGTTCATTTTTGAACCCCTTTTCAGATGTACTGACACCTCCTTTGGCTCATAGTCCCCCAGGTGTCTACCAAGCCATCCCCGTCTAAGCGCAAATGCTCAGGAGAGAATTTGCAGCCTACAGCCGGTGAGGAGAACCAGGAGCCTACAGGGACACACCCTGTAGTCCCTCTGCTCCCAAATCCCCCGACAGACAAGAAACCCCCTTTGGGTCCTGCCAGTGGCTGGGCCTCCTCCTCTTCCGCCCAAGAGAAGGCCCCGCTCCAGCCTACTGTGCAGCCAGAGCCCCCCACCACAGTTCCTGCCAGCAGCAACGACGTCCAAATGGAAGCCGTCACAAACACAGCTGAAGAGCCGAAGTCCTCTGCTGCTGGCATGAAATCACGTCTCCAGAAGCTCGCGGAGTACAGGAAGTGTTGGGACGGAGACGGTATGTTTGTTTTTTAACAGCTCTGTAATTAGATTTGATGCTGCTCAGTGAAGTGTGCATATATGGTTCTGTCTGTGATGGACAGGGTGACCCATTCAGGGTGCACCCCTGAGCGCTCAGCCATCAAAGACAGCAGATCATTTCAAAAGTCCAAAAAGTCTTTTCACATTTGTGTGGACTTGGGCTGACTCACAGAAATGTCTGATAATATTTTGTCTGTTTTCTTGGTGTCACCCACCCAAATGTCTTTCTAGGCTCCTCTGAGGCAGCTGAAATTGGCACTCCTCTGCCAATGTTGAGGAGGGAAGCTGAGGCCCCACCGGCGGTCTCTGTAGTCCCTTCAGGAACCCCAGTTGGAAGGAGAGGCAGGTTAGCCAACCTCGCTGCCACCATTGGATCCTGGGAAGATGACCTAAGCCATGCGAACATCCCGAAAGAAAACACAAAAGAGAAAGCGACTGCCCCACCTGTCAGATTTCAAGTCAAGGAGACTCCTGCAGCGTCCAATAGTAAGCAGACTGTCCCTGCGAGTAGTCAAGCTGCAGGCAGTGAGTCTGCAACCAGATGCAACCAGGTAACCTTTCCAGCATACACACTTTCACAAGACCGCTGGATGATTTCTTCTTTCCGATTATCAATTGCATGTCGTTTTTGCAGGCCGCTCACACTTTCGTAACATCAAGCAAAGTGGTTCCTCCAAGTCCGCAGAAAGTCAACACTCCTACTTCCACTCCCTTGTCTCAGTCATCAGCTCCTTCCCAGGCGAGCACCGTCCAGGCAACAACCCTCTCCTCTGCACCACAGAAGATAGGCTCTGCCGTGTCTTCATCTTCTTCTTCTTCATCATCGGTTCCCCAAAGCCCGCTTAAAATAAAGACCCCTTCCAAAAGTCCAAACATTGCTTGTGGCCCTCAAAAACCAGTGCTAAGTGCCAAGCCGACTACTGCTCCTGGACAAGCTCCTGGTGAGTCGTCTCGCAGTTGCCTCTGTGTTTCTTTTTTCTTTGTCTGCTTCTTCCCTTAAACATGATTGATCTTCTTTCTATTGGTTAATGAACGACTTGGTCGGTCCTTTTTCTTCAATGCCAATAGCTGTTAAATCTTTCCTGGAGCGATTCGAAGAGAGGTGCCAAGATCGCACGAACCAGAGCTCCCCAGCTGGTGTGGCCTTCCAGACCAGGACTCCTTCTGGGACTCCATCAATCACACCAAACACCCGGCTCATGCAAGAGAGGCTGAGAGCAACCCAGGCTGCCAACACCACCACTGCAGAGCTCACACAGAAGCAGAAGCTGGTAGAATAATCGCAAACGGCCCGCTGCGCAGCATCCTCATGTAGCATCGCCTCAGAAACAGGAGGGTCTGATGAGAATCTGTGCTTTCAGGAGCGAGAGTCTGAGCTGGCTCTGATTCGCAGTCGTTTCCAGAAGGGCAACAACATCTGGAGGGACAACACAAGACCTCAGGACCTCAAAACAAACCCAGAGTCCAAGATTGACAGGAAGACATCTGACCCTCAAAAGTCAAAGGTTCATTTGACATCCACCTATCGGCTGAAACTGAGCCCCAGTCATTGATTTATCTCCACCTTTATTGGTAGTACAGGTAGGACGGGCCCCATCAGGGAAGTCTCTCACTTCAAGTTAAATTAGGATTTCCAGTTTGCTTCAAACAATTTTTGCAAACGCTGCGCTTGTTGTTCCTTGTGGTCCCTACTGTTGGCACCAGGCACCTTTTATCACCTGCTGAGAGCGACTTGTCCTAAGTGCTGCATGTGAGAAGGTTCAGCTCTTTACATGTCGCTGCATCCTTGCTCACAGATAAGTGCAGACTGAGGAAACCCTTCTCTTTTTGCAAATTAAGCAATATAATGTTTTGTTTTTGAGGGAGTAGGACTAATATAAAGTAAATTTTGCTAAGGGTTTTTTTTCTCCAAATATTTTATATTATTTTTCAAGGAAACATTTGTGAGAACACTATGTCTAAAATCAACGTTAACTCCAACCATACAAAGTTTGTCTGGTTTTTACATTTGCATTGGGTTGAAATCAACTCAGTGTTTGCCTTTCAGGAGCAGGAGGACGGGCCTGCAGAGAGTGACCCAGCCTCACAGGAGTCTGCCTCAAAGGATGAGTCTGTAGCACCACCTGAGGGGGGAGTAGCAACACCTTCTAAAAGTGCGACTGCAGGTATGTCTGTCATGTTCTCTTTCTCTGGCACTCCCTGGAACATCTTAATCTGGGTCAAATACCTCTATCCACTGCACCCTGTAGATTTTTCAAATGTGGTCAATTAATGCTAATCTAACAGTGGTAAGTGATAGGCCAGAAATGTGTATGCATATATTCTCTTACCTGATGCTGTCTGACTGTGGTTCAGTATTCCTGATCAGTCTCTTTGAGATAAAAGTAATTCTAAAATGAAAGAAGCTGGAAGTTAGTGACAAGATTTATAACCTAACCTCCAAGCTGAAAATCTCAATACGCACACTCTTCATAGTTAAGTAAACCACACCCCAATCCTGCAGATATGCAATCAATCAGTTTAGATATATAAAAAATTTCAAATGAAAGAAAGTCATTTTACCACTGTCCAGCGTTTGAAAGGTGAATCAAGGGAAGATCTGCAGCTTTTTGCACTCCCTGGGACTAAACACAATGCTCGCGCTTGGTGAAACTGGATCTCTGGATTGTTTTGTTTAGTTTTGCTCAACCATTCAAACATTGCAGCTTTTATCCAGTCCCCCCCCCCTGTTTTCAATATTGGGGATCTTAGGGTCACTTGTGTTGATGTTGTAGTTCATGTTGGTGCTGTAAAGTTATTCGTGTTGGTGCTTTGTTTTACTTTGCATTTGCATTGTGAGGTGTTAGCCCTGGCTGTAGCTTAACACTACTTGAATGTTAATAACCTCTGAGACTAATTGGCCACATTTTGCAGGCTTGGTGATGTCGCCTCCAGCCTCAACATCCAGTCCTCTAAAGATGGCCAGCCTAAATCCAAAGAGCTGCGCAGCCGAGACTTCAGAGGACAGCCAAGGAAAGGAGGTGGTGACGGAGATGAGCGTGGATCAGTCCATCAACTCTGCCGTCATCAATGAGCTTTTTGAAGGAGTTCTTGAACAGAGTGACGATCCGAGTGAGGACGAGGAAGATGTTCTGAATATCTCCTCAATGTCCATCCTCACTCCTCTGGCAGAGACTGTGGCTGCTGTTGTGAAGAGTCCAGACAGGGGAGTGATGGTAGGCAACAGCGCTGCTTTTATTTTCAGTTGCAGTGACGTCAAATAACAGCATCACTCAGACATTCTCTGACTGTGTCTTTCCAGACTTCCACTCCTGCCAACTCTTTCATTGCAAAGGACTCTCCAGATGATGTTTCTCGATCCAGTAGGTTCCAGAGACCTCACATGATACAGGGCGCATCTTGCAGCAGTGTGGAGGCCTCGGACGACAACCTCAGACTGCCTTACAGGTGAGCACTGTCCACAGCCGCAGACCGGCACACTTTCACTGAGTCTCAGTATTGGTCCCAACAGCCGTTTCCTTACTGCTCCGCCAGCATCGACGCGTACAGGTCCACCAGGGTGAAAGACACTGAGAGACCCAGCGTGAAGCAGGTCATAGTGAGGAAGGAGGATGTTTCTCAGAGAGCGGAGGAGCCCAGAGGATCGTCTGTCTTCAGTATCAAACAGAAAATGAAGGTGAGAAAAATCAACATTCAACTTTCTTCAATGCTAAATTACTCGCAAATGAGAGAAAGGCTGTTTGGCTTTTTTTCCTCTAGTAGAAGGAGAGCAATGGTCACCTGTTAGCTGGAGAGATCTGAGTGGAGACTTTTGCAGTCGTGTGCACTGTGGCTGTTGTCCCAGTGTTTGAAGACATTACTCACAAGGAGGGCATGCTCAGAATAGCTCAGTGCCTCTCCAGGGAAAACAAACATGTTGCCGATATGGAATATGGCTGCTACACACATTCAGATCAGACTGACATCAACGTGACACACACTCTTTAGGAGGAAAAGCACAAATGGCAGTAAATGAAGGGTTTAAAAGTCAGAGTCTCAGCCTGTATCTGGTCAGTGATTATGCATAAAAAAATGACAGACGAATTACAGACTTTTCTAACACGAATTTCTATCTCAGCTATTCGAAGTGGTGTCATGTTGCCTGAACATAACCAGGAAAGTCTTTGACTGGTTTGTAAGTCACTCAGTCTCATGCCTTTAGAGCAGCATGAGTCTGTTGTGAGGACAGCTGTGAATGTTTGCCATGGCTGTCGTGCTCCGTTCAAACCTCACCGTGCAACGACTGCTCATGATTTGGACTCAAACGACACTGACATGACTAACGATCAGTGAGCAAAGCAAACAGCAACTCTGTTTTGACTAAAGCCACAAGATGAAATGAGTGTGTACAGCGGATACTGTGGTAATTATCATGGACAAAAAGGCAAGTAATCTCCGTTTACGTGATCTCTCGGGACTGGACTGAAGGAAACGCTTTGCTTTTCGAACATTTCAGAACTGTTTCACAAAACACACTGAAATACCGATCGGTCACTTTGTTGTCTTTCTGCTGCGGTCTGGGGTTGGTCCTCGTATCGTGCCCTGTGTTCGCTGAGTCATCTCTGTTTTGTGTGCTGGTGCAGATTCTGAAAAATGAGATGAATCTCCAGCAGACCGTCATCCATCAGGCCAGCCAGGCCCTCAACTGCTGCACCGATGAGGAACACGGCAAAGGGTCCCAGGTGGAGGCCGAGGCGGAGAGACTGCTCCTCGTGGCCAGTGAGTCACCTCCACACTGCTCTTGTTTCAGTAGTTTGATACTGACCACTGTCATTGTTTCACTGATGTCTAAGAGCCTTCTTGATTGAAGGCAATTCCTGTCTGTCTCATGAGTTTGAAGATGGAATCTATTCTCAGGGATTTATCACATTCTGTTCACTTTTGAATCTCTTCTTTGATGGCTGCAGCTGAGAAGAGAGAAGCCCTCAAAGCTGAGCTGGACCGGCTGAGTGGCCACCTGACGGCACAAGAGAAGCGTCCTGCAGCCCAGCAGCCTGCAGCCGCGTGTGCCTCCAAGGGCTCCATCACTGTGCAGGAGTTACGCCTGCCTCTCAAAGCCGACTTCGTGTGCTCGTCCGCGAACAGACCAGGTGAAGGCACGGACATAACCATCATGTGGGGCCTTCCGCTGGTCTGGCTGAACCCCCACCTGGGTTTAGGAGCCTGCTGGTCTGTGCTGATATCAGTGTTTGTTTGTTTCCAGAAGCAACGAAACACTCCTTCTTCATCATTCTTCGAGCTGGTGCATTGAACACTGTGGCCACGCCATTGGCCAGCACGCACAGCGGCCTCAGCGGAGACACGCTCCCCTTCTCCACAAAGTTCACTGTGTGAGTGCTCACATCCTCATGTGCTCACAGGGCCAACCAGAGACTGGTTCAGTGACTCGTGTTGACATTGAGTCGGATTGCCGAGATTCATCATTCATTCATTCATTCAGAATATTTTAGTTGGAAGAGTTTTAGCTCATAACTGACATCTGGTTTGTCTTTCTCTCTCAGATCTGATGTCTCCAGTGACTTTGAAATCGATGTTGAAGTCTACTGTTTGGTAGGCGTCTCGCACTACATGTCACTGTAGAAATTATTTGGTTTTCTCTTGACACATATCGGATTCAAGTGCCCCTTCATTCATTAAGCTCCTTTAAATAGTCTGCTCATCCCGTGGAACATGATTAAAAGTCTCCTTGTGATGTATTATTGAGACCAGGAGAGTTCAAATGCTCTTTGGTGGACAACAACACATGACTGCTTCACTCACCCAATGATGCTCATTGTAAAAGGATCAGAGCCGCAAAATCTAAACGCACAAGGGCAAATTAGCTGGTTTGAACTTAACCTGTCCTGATTAGTGTGGTAGTTCAAAGCCACCACATACTTCGGACCAAAACTCTGGAAATGAACAGTTTTACCAGTATATCTTAAGTGGCCAAGTGAGTCTCTCAGTCTGATCCTTCAGTGACTGACGGGGTACTCGGTTATCGTTTACAGGTGCAGAAGCGCGAGCTGTGCAGTGACAAAAAGAAGAAAGCCATCAAATCCAAGGTAAACCCACTCTGTTGCTTTCTTGGAACGCACAAACACGGACCACGTTTTAACACTGCCAGTTTGTGTGTGTTCAGATGATCTGGAGGCAGGTTTCTGAGGCCCATGATTTGTGCATGTCGGTATGATTTCTTTCTGTATTTGCTCACAGCCGGTGAGTGTGCACTGTTTGGGAAGGCTGGTTTCAAAAGCCACTGGATGTCCTGGTCATTCATGATTGATGCTAATAGCTCTGTTAGAACACCTGGGTGGAGAGGAAATCGACTCTAGATCTGAATAACACTTTCAGTATTTAAACGTCCACCTCAGCGGATGTTTGATTAAAGACAGTTTTCTTGTGGAAGAGATTCAGGAAACACCTCTGAGTGCAGAATTAGTCAGCAAACAACTGAAACAGTGTGATTTTTCCCTGTTATTGACAAAGGCCACAAGATAAATGAACAATTAGCTATTTGACATGAGCTGTTAATCATGTTACTACTGCAAATTACTGCAAAACTACTCGGTGCACAAGTAAGAGTGATCTTTTTCTGCAAGACTGGTGCAGGATATCAATCATCGGGCATAGCTGACAGGTGTGTTGTTTCCCGACACCCAAGTATTCACTTTGTTCCCCGTGTGTTTCCAGGCTATCACCCCAAAGAGATTCCTTGCCATCACCGTGAGTATTCACAAGTTGTTTTTCCACCTCAGCCAAGCATTTTTTGTTTGAGATGTGGGGGGAAAATACCTCATGACTTCAAATTTGTCTGAAATGTTTAATCCATTGTTTGTTTTTTAACTTTTCGTCTTGCAGAAAAGCGCACAGACACCAGGTGAGTGAAACTGAACACTGGCTTTACACAACCTAATGTAACAGGGAAGAGTGTTGCCCTATAGTGAGGACAAATCTCAAGGCGTGCGTGCGTGCGTGCGTGCGTGCTGTAAAGAAGTTTCTGCGTCTTCATGGTGCTGCTGGTACAAATGAATGTTTGGCAAACAAAACAAGCAAAGTTTTGGCGTTTCACGGGAGCCTGCGCTGTTTGACCGTCGTCTCTGTGGGACGTTTTCCTCCTGTGTGTCCGCAGTGGTGGCCAGTCCAGGAGGCCCCAATGCAGTGCGCACGAGTAACTTCATCCTGGTCGGCTTGCACAAGCTCAATCTATCCTCTCTCGGGAAAAACAAGTTTCCTTTGGAGAAGGTAAAAGCAGCTGGGCCGTCCGTTGCTCCTTTGCCTCTCTCCTCGTGGCTCCTCCTACCTCCTCACTTCATTACTCCTGCTGCATGCGGCTTCACACAGACATACACTACCTGTCCTCAGAACATGTTGCACCTGCACTGGTATTTCTGTTTTTGATCAAATAGGGAAGAGGCCAAAGTAAGCTCCCTACTTCCATGTTTCATAACAAGGTCACTCCCTTCACCTTTCTGTGCTTTAGATTGAGTGTGAATAGTGAGCAGCACCTCTGTAGCTCACTGACATGCTCGCCATAACTGTCTGTCTCTTTCAGGAAATGTGCGTTTCATGTCATGGTCACTACTAACGTATTCAGCTCTGCATTATATCAAGTGCACTTGGGCGAATTGTCTATTTAAGCTGTCTGAGAAGGGACCCTTCAACACAGACCGTGCTTCTGTTTTACAGGTGCCCTTCTTATGTCCACTAGAGGGCCACGTCTTCCTCAAGCTTCAGTGTGAAGTGGGCTCCAAGGTGGAGGAGAGAGGCTTCCTGGTGAGTGCAAGGCCACAGCAAGCTCTTCCCTTTTGGTTGACCAATATTCTCAAGGTCTTTGACTTTGGTGTGGTTGGGGGTCCGAGCCCCACAGATATTTTGGACCTCAGCATTCGTCCAGGACGCTGGTTGTTTCCCTGCCCTGCCAGGACTGTGAACAGTCTTACCCACCAATTATTACTTGTTCATTACATTTTATTCAGGTAGTTTTAGTGCAAACGTGCCAAATTCCTAGTAAATGAAAAAAGAATTGGCCTAGATTTTTTTAAGTGTAAAGACAGAGGCGATAAGGACGGTGTTTTTGTTTGGTATTTTGTCTGACGGATTTCAAGAAAGACCCCCTGTCTATAAAGGACTGCCAGCCTCCCAGAAGCCCCATCATCCCCAGAGTTCAGTCATTAAGGTCACTAGGTTGTTTTAGGCCTTAAAGAAGACAACACACCAGTTTTACTCCTGTTGCAGGAGATCAATCGCTTTGGATCTCCTCACCTGAATAAATTAACAATACTATTTATCAGGGTGGGTTGCTGGGACCTCATTCTGTTATCGTGATCAATCACAATCCTGTAAATTCAACGAAGAAACATGTAATTTCAGAATAAGGGATTAAAAAAAGCCCATTTCTTATAAAATTCTGAATTATATGCTTGACAAATAAAAGGTGCTGCCTCATACAGAAACCATGGAAACGGTGGCGTGTCTTTGTTATCGCCAGTTGCTATGGCAGCTGTTATTTTGCTCCTCCTCCATGATGTTTGTTGCTGACAGCCCTCCGCTGTCCTCTGGCTCTCACCGTATTCTATTAACATCCTCTTTTCGTTCCGTCTCCACAGACCATGTTTGAAGATGTGAGTGGGTTCGGAGCGTGGCACAGAAGGTGGTGCGTGCTCTCAGGATACTACATCTCTTACTGGACGTATCCGGATGACGAGAAGCGAAAGGCAAGTGGGTCAGCCAAAGTAGCGACACAGCACCAGGGTTCCTCTCCAAAAGAATCGGCGCACCTTTGGAATGGGAGGGACGATTCCTGCACCATGTACCGTGTCCTGGTTCTCACCACACCAATGTGCACACGACACAAATCTCTCCTTCCTTAACACATGCATCCCACCTCTGTGTGGGTGGGCTTCCTATTGTTAGCATGCCATCAAACTGTCATTCAGAGACGATCTTGACCTCAAAATTTCGTTTACACTTGCAAAACCCAATCAATCAGCACAAAGGGGCATCGCGTACCAGGGACCAGCAGAGTAAGATGTGAGTAGCCCCAGTGAGGAACAGTCGCTCTAAAGGGTTTCTCTGCTGACAGAACCCGATTGGTCGCATTAACCTGGCCAGCTGCACCAGCAAGGCGGTGGAACCAGCCAACAGGGAGTTCTGTGCCCGACCCAACACGTTTGAGCTCATCACGGCGAGGCCGCAGAGGGAGGACGACAAGGAGACGCTGGTCAGCCAGTGCAAGAACACCATGTGTGTCACCAAGTAAGTGCCTGTTGTTCACTCCAGTATGTGCTACATACAGACTCTCTTGAAAGTAGTGGTGATTTTAGACTGAGTGTTCCTTTGAAGGTGCTTCTCTGCTTGTGACTGACAGTGTGTGTGCGCGTATAGTCTGCCTGCACTTGTGTGTGCGTGTGGTGTTCATGACCCAAACTGTGATTCTGCACAGAAACTGGTTGAGCGCCGACACTAAAGACGAGAGGAACTTGTGGATGAAGAAGCTCAACCAGATTGTGACAGACCTGCGTATGTGGCAGCCAGATGCCTGCTCCAGGTCCCAGTGAGGACCACTGTCCCCATCAGGGCCATGCTATTCCCAGTGCAATACAATACCACAGTAGTTGGCTATTATTACTCATGGATGATGAAAGGAAGCCGCATTTAGCGGCTCAGAGGACGTGAACAAAGCCATATATTGAAAGCATTTCAGAAGAATGTTCTGTGTCGGAGTGGGATGGATTTTTTTTTTTTTACACTGCTTGATACACAAGCGTCGCTGCATTCTGTATTGTATTTAGCATGTTCCACATATGGCACGTGCATGGCTTTAAAGTCTATAACTGCGTTGGAATTGCATGAGTGTCAACGTAAAGCATTGTGGCCTCTTTATCACTGCTGATTTTGATAAGTTTGGATTTTCTATATTAAATATTTTACAATGTGACACAAATTTGAGGTCCGTTGATGTTGTGCAGACGTTCTGTCACTATGATACTCTGGATTCTACTGTATTTGCGGTATGTTTAAGTGTTCCAGTGCAGATTCAAACATCTGTCCCAAATTCTGCTGTATAGTCAGCCAGTAGTGAATTGACACCAGTGCTTTTATTTCTATTGGAGTACCTGACTAGTGCACACTGGCTAAATGTAACTCCATATTCTATCATAAAAAGCATCATACATTTGTTCTGTGTCCTTTATTTCTTGACCAGTCATGTAATGCAGCTTTGCTCCACAGGATGCCGTTGCTCTCCATTGAAAAATGTTAATCAGAGGACTCGAGGCTTCACCGCAACAGCAGTTTTTCTCCAACATTGTAGAATGAGCGTTTCATGTCTCACCACAACAGACACCAATTTACAGATATGATTGTGATTGTTACAGTGCTGAAGTCACTGACCACAAGGTTGTTTGTTTCTTCAGCTGCTAAGCATTAGAATTACGTTTTATCATGATGCAATCTTTTGAGTTTCAGTTAAATGTGATGTTAAGGTGATCATTGCTGCGCGTTCACGAGCCTGCCTCCAGCTTCTGCCTCTGGTCGCTCTGCGGCTGCAAATGGGGTCTGAAGGAGGCTGATTTTTGCCTATTATACTATTTAACTAACTGAATCTAGGCCACAGTTGTGTCGAGGAGAGAGTCACTAAGGTTGGTCGGCCAAAAAACCCCCTTAGCCGCTGTATAATGAGCGTATATCACGGCCTGTCGTGATTAATGCTTTTATAAAACGGTTACCAGCAATGGCAATATGAAGGAGGAATAGACAATAATTTTTTGTCATTTTTAAATAAACGAATATCTCATAAAATAGCTTCGCTGTGAAGAAATAGTCTCACCGCACCGTATGTCAGCTCCACATGCTGTATTTTGAATGCCGTTCAATGCAATGCTGGGTGATGAGGGTGTTGCAGCAGAACACATTGGAAGCACGACTGAGTGACAGAGAGCAGGACATCATCCAGCTGTTGATCAACCAGCTGGTGCTGCTGGTGTACAGCAAATCCAAAGTGACCGCAAAGATTGTTGACGTAAGCGCCACGGCTGTCTGGCTGATTAAAAAAGTCCAGCCAGCTCGAGATGTTCACATCACCCCTCAGGTGTGGGAGAAGCTGGACAAAATCATCTACAATGATCTCAGCAGACAACGAGGCTGTGCCAGGAACATCCTCAATTCTATTGAGCAGAGGGAGGAAATCTTGACACAACAAGTTGTGGAGGTCTTAGAGGTGTGCCTATCCCAATGGCCACCTGGGCCGTACATGCTGCCGCCTCCACTCTGAGGGCAGCTAAATCACGCTGGTCGTTTAATCCACCTGTGTGTAGCATCATGGACCAAGCAAGGCTACCAGACATCTAATCTCTGGCAGAGGCCCTGCTCGTTCATGATGCTAGTCGCAGTGGTGGTTGTGTTTTCTCCGAGCACTCTGGTTTCTCCATTTTTTTTTCAAAGAAAAATCTTAACATTTATTTCTTTCTGGGTTGACAAAACATTCTTTTTTTGTTTATTTTACGAACAATTGTTCCATTTATAAAAACACACAAACACCCAGCAGCAATTTTGCGTTTTATGTGTGTGTGTGTGTGTGTGTATGCGCGCACGCACGCGTGTGACTGGATGTCTGTGCCTATTTGAAGAAGCACGCTTTCTGTGCTGAGCTTTCAGGTGCACCTGCAATGCACGTATATGAGCATCTAATCCTATATTTGAAGTTGAATATAAGTGCATCTGCACTCTTGCCGGGCAACGATCATCAACATGATCGAGGGCAAT
Source organism: Malacoctenus gilli (assembly GCA_032164315.1). NCBI lineage: Eukaryota > Metazoa > Chordata > Actinopteri > Blenniiformes > Labrisomidae > Malacoctenus > Malacoctenus gilli. The sequence goes on along the minus strand of JASSRZ010027624.1, from coordinate 1,532 downwards.
GAGTAGCTGGTGTAGCAAGAATAAAATAAGGAAAAGCGCAGCAATAACAGTCGTGAGGATAGACATGACAACAGAGGCAACAATATTAAGGTTGCTGATTAAATTTGAAAGAATTTGACCATTGCATTATTTCACATCATTCTCTAAATAAACAAAGCATCACAAATGTGCATTCCAGCACAGGACTGAGCCTGTCTAACGTTTATGTGCAAATGTTCAGCTGTGGCTGCAGGTAGCAGCAATGCGTTGTTGGTGCCGTGATTTGTCACTTCATCTTCTCAAACAATTCCCTCCAGCATTCATAGATGTACTCGATCAGCTGGAGGAAACGGACCCAGGCAGGACCGAGCTCACAACACGGAGAGACTGCTCCTCGTGGCCAGTGAGTCACCTCCACACTGCTCTTGTTTCAGTAGTTTGATACTGACCACTGTCATTGTTTCACTGATGTCTAAGAGCCTTCTTGACAACACACACTCACACCAGAGCCATGTGTCCTTTGTCCTGGGCCACAGAGGGCGGAGCCAGTGTGCAGTCTTGCCTGAGTTTACCTGATTACTGGTACTGTTACAACGATAGAGTCTTGGCGTGAGCGTGCGGGGTTGTGGGAGTATATATGTGTCTGTGTGTATGGGGCACAGCTCTTTCTTGCTCAGGCTCTGCTTTGTTGAGATAATGAAGATCAATGAGAAGAAAGGTGGAGGTCGACCAATATCCAGGTACTGTCTCGCCAACCAGAAGTAATGAACATGCTAACACTTTTACAAACCAGTGAGCTCGCTCCAAATTACAAAATCCACTGAATTTTTCATCCTCAATGTCACGTCAAAACAAAAGTATTTTGAGATCTTGCGAAACTTTGTCTGATTTTTTTTTTAACCAATCAATTTTTTCCCCCTCCATGTCCCTTTAAGGACTCTGTTGAAAAGGTCACGAAGAGGCCATTTGCCAGAGAGCTGAATGCTGAAGCTGAGCAGATGAGATTTAAACCTGACTCTATCAGACTTCACATCATAGAGGCACGCAGGGCCATGTGACCCTGATGTCCAGGCCAGAGATGAGCCTCTCTGCAAGGATGCTGAATGACACATATCAGCGTCGTCTTTTTTTTTTTTTTTTACCTCACTTGAAAACAAATGACCACATGAGAATTTGGAGCCCTTGGCACACTGATGAAGTGGCATCTGCATATATGGCAACTTCTCTTGTGTCAAAGTTCTTCTTTTTGTTTGTTTGTTTTTTTTAAACTACCCCAGTTGAAGCTGAGGTCTTTACTGAGTGGAAGCATTTAATAGTGGGGTGACAGCATGCTCGGTTGTCAGACAAAGCAGTGCAAAAGTTATTTAGAAGGTCAGGCATTGCACGAGAGCAGGGCTGGTTCTAGGCAGGCATGTAGAAAGGGGGCAGTCAGAAATGCGGGACCAATCTAGTCTCTATACATATCTGTGATTGCAACCACAGATCTGTATAGAGACTAGATTGGTCCCGCCCCCTTTTCTGACGGCAGATTTGGCGGCCATTTTAAAGCGGTC
>JASSRZ010027515.1:0-17500 GCA_032164315.1 Malacoctenus gilli | reverse complement strand
CTGGTGGAGCATTCCTCCACCCAGCTGATGTGTCACAGGGTGTTTTTCCTCGTAAGCACAGCTCTTATTTTGAAAGAAAAATGCATCAGTGGAACGCAGGGCGGGGGAGTCCTTAAATGACATGCCCAGATGATGTCACGGTTGTGCCGTGCTCGTGTTGTCAGGTCTTTCAACCCCTCCGCGGGGACACGTGAAGCCTCAGTGGTTGTTTACCTCGTCAAGTATGGGCTCCATTGAAAGAGTATATTCAAATTAATCTGGGTCTTTGAGAATAATTAATCAATAATCGCATTTTGATCGCATTTCAATATTGAACACATTTGAACATTTTGAATTCAATTTGAATAGATAGCTTGACACTCAACGTTGAAAAACAACAAGACGACGTGCATTTTGTAGTTTCTGTAAACTTTCAATGTGGAAACACTGAAGATTAAAAATTATTTGACGATATTGAGCGTTATTTATTGCATATTTTGCATATATTTTGTTGACGCTTACACGTTTGGACTGTAACAATAAGGTGGAAGCAGATTATCAGATCAAACGGAAAATCTGTTTCAAAGACGCTGTCGCTTAATTACTGATACGAGACGTCGAGAATGATCCTCGCTTTCAATGTTTCAGTGAGGCTAATCACAGTATGTAATTACAATTTATCATGTTTAAAATAATAGATAATAATAATATGCAAATAATCCAGTGCCCCTTGGAAACAGTGGTTGCAGATTTGCTCATTGTCCCCCTCCTGTAAGAAGCCGTCGCCCTCACAAACTGCCGCGCGTTGCTCAGGCAGAGTGATATGTTCACTATTAACTCTGCATTTCTCACACTCTATTCTTAAGCACCCGTTCTCGAGGCAGTGAGGGGCTTTATTTGCCTGCTGAGCCCACTGTGCAGGGGACTGACTGTGGTGCTTGCTTTTCCAGGCCTATTGTTTTGCCTGTCCTGGCAGTTAAACCTGCAACTCTCTGGTTCAGTGCAGAAGAGTGTGTCACAAAAAAACAGATATTTTTCAGAATAAAAAAATATATATATGTTAAGATTTTTATTTGATTAATTCTATTTAAATCAATTTCATTAAAATTTTGAATTTAGCAAAATGTATTTTTATATTTTTAATACATCTACTTTTCTAAAATAGAAAAAAAAGTTTTACAAAAATGAAAAAACGGAGTCATCTGTTTTTGAAAATAAACTCAGTAAATAAAGTTTAAATTATTTTAAAAATTACCAAAGAATTCATCATGTTCGAGCATCGTTTCTCATCCGTGTCTGTGGTGTGTGTGCTTGTACTCAGATGGGTTCCTCATCACACCATTCAAGTTTCAATCCCTTAATCGTGTGTGTGTGTGTGTGTGTGTGTGTGTGTGTGTGTGTGTGTGTGTGTGTGTGTGTGTGTGTTTGTGTGTGTGTGTTTGTGTGTGTGTTTGTGTTTGTGTGTGTGTGTGTGCTTTGCAGGAGCTGGAGAATGCGGTGACAGTGGAGAACCTGGAGCTGCAGGAGCAGCAGTCGGACCGCAAGGAGCTTGAGGAGACTCTGGTGAAGTTGGAGGACCACAAAGAGAAGCTGGTGCAGCAGATCAAGTCGACCAGACAGCTCTGCTATGAGGAGAGTCAACAGGTAAACAACGGGAGCTGCCGCTGCACCACACCTCGTCCTCCACCCCTTCGCGACAGGAGAGCGCCTCAGAAAAACTGTTGATGCCCACTGGTTCCTCAGGAACATGCAGGCAGCCGTCCACTCACAGCTACAGCTTCCTCATTCGGGACTACAGCCTAATAAGCAGCTAGATATAATGTTTATGGTTCCATTATCTTCCATATGTGATTATTTTCTCTTAGAATGAAGTCAAAAGCAGCGTTGCTCCCTTTCTTCACACAGAGTCAGTGCACCCCTTGCCTGATGCTTTTCCCTCTCTGCGTCCTCCTAAAATACAGACGCTCCCGTCATCAGAGGGACGTGCGCCGGTCACGTGTCCTTCTGGCCGTTTAATTCATCTGGCCCGGCAGCCTTCTGGCTGCACAGAGCTCCGTCTGGCTCTGTGCGTACGTGCGTGAGTGCCTGCCTGCCTGCCTGCCTGACTGCCTGCTGCTTTTTCAAAGCCTGGAACAAACATCCCCTGTGCCACCAAGTCCCAAACCTACTGGTCAGACTCAGAACGAATTGTCTTTGTCCCCAAAGAAGAAGAAGAAGAAGAAGTGGGTGTTTTGTCCAAAGTTTTGTCTTGATTTGGTACAAGTTTACACCTTACTGAGACAGTGATAGAAGCAGAGTCGGTGGAATCTATTGTCAAGTCTTGATATCAGTGCTTTGTAGGTCTCGTCTGAGTCTCATGTCACTTGCACAAGCGCTTTGGGTGTCTTGAATGTCGTTATGTAAATATAAGACATTATTGTCATTATTGCAGTCAATCAGATCACACACCAGACAGTCCAAATGTGTCTTCCTGTGCTGTTATACGTCAGGCAGAAACGAGTTATGTTGCACTTTTTCAAGCTGATGGAGAGACTTCTTCTCTGCCTTCAACTCATCCTGTTCATGGTCAACTGTGGTCCCATGTCTCAGTGCGTCTCCATGGGGATCCCACCGGTGATGTGGTCTACTTAGGGGCCCGTAGTGGACCTGACAGTTCTGTGTTGGCGTTTGCAGCTCCCAGGCTCCCACTGTGTTGGGGAGGGGTGAACACCAAAAAGTGGGCTTGGACTGACGTTTCAGTCGGGCTCGTCTCTGCGTTTGAACGCCTGGTTCGGAGCTTGTGGTCTTGCCTTTGTTACCTTGGCAGGAGCTGCTCTGATGCTAATACATGGGAACATCACTGTCCTGTGACACCATCTCTATGAATCATCCAAGCACTATAATTAGGATTAAACGAGGATAAAAGACTCTGCGTCTCCCTTTTGCATCTTACGATTTCCTCACAGACATTTCCAAAATTAAACATTCAAAGATGAGAGGACGTGCATTCTTTACGCTGTAAAAAAACGAAACCTTACCAAGATAGTTCACTTATTTTAGTCAAAAACATCCTCTTACAACTGCCCCCCACCTCCCCCAGTAACTAGCTGGTTATCTACGGGCTGCTGTTTCAGTGCATTCGTGCTGGCAGGAAACAAGAATGGAGAGTGGCTTATCTAAGCTGTGCCTTGGGGGCAACCAGCCGCCACAGACCAGCTGCATTGTCCACAGCGGGGACATGGCGGCGCTCAGCTTACTGTTACCGCCGTTTTTTTGGCAGCAGAAACTGGAGAATCGATGGTTTTTCGTTCCAAATGTGACCTCCGAGTCACTCTGCCGTCTCGAAAAAGGATGTCTCTGCATCCATCCGTACATCCGTCCGTCTCTGCTGCAGTCGCCGCTGTTGATGCAGCGAAACTGAGGCCCAGTCTCTGAGGGTCGGAGCCATTTTCGCCTGTAAAGGTGGATGCTGTGAACGTGCGCGAAGCAACAACTGATGGAGAGGGATCCGATGTGACCCCTCTGTTTGTGTCCTCCCTCAGATCCTGTCTCTGCAGGCAGAGGAGGTGCAGAAGGAGAGCCAGGTGGAGGAGTACGAGCGGGAGCTGGCCCGAGCCAGGTGGAGGCTTAAGAAGCTGCGGGAGGAGGTGAAGCAGGCCAAGAAGAAGGTGGAGGAGGCCGGGGAGAGGAACATCCCCCTGCAGGACTCCATCAGGCAGTCCTACGAGGAGATCCTGCAGGTACGGGGAGACGAACTCCTTCCTGTATGAGTATGACCCCTCCCCTAGTTGTCTCAGTGTTCACAGTGGTCTCACCAGTCTTTCTCTCTTCACTGTAGGAGGAGTCCACTCTGTGCTCCCTGTCAGGAGGCGCAGTGACCCCTGAGAGCCAGTTGGAGGAGTCGGCGTCCCCCGCCGACACCACTGAGGATGACCCGCTTCCCATGAGGCCTTGGGGTCGCAGCCAGTCACTGCCCGCTTACGCTGACCTGATCCTGGTAACTCCCCTCGACGCTGCAGAGTAGAACAACCTCATTTGAGGTCTTTGTTTGTGTGAGGGCAGGTTTTGGGTCCCGGTTACAGGCTGCACTGAGGCCTTCACTCTGAAATGCATTTTTGATGCACTTCAGAGTAAAAGCTTCCAAGAATTTCGCTGATCTGTGACGCAAAGAGCTCGAGCTTTGGGTTGAAAAGCTGCACGGCGTGAGGGAACGTCTGCTCGCTGACCTGCAGGTGTGTCGGTGATCAATGGCGATTGTTGTTGCTGTCATTAAAAATACAGCTGCTATTTTTACTCCATTACAAACAAATAGTGTTGGCTGTGTTTTGATGTTTAATCAAGAGTATCTCTTCGTCCCTGCTCACTGACCATTGTCTTTCTCGCCTGAACAAGGACGCAAACGCCACGTCCTTCTGCAACAACCTGGGGGGCACCAGGGAAGAAGACGACAGCGGGACAAGCTCCACCAAGGTCGCTCTGTCGACACAAAACACCCCGACACGTACCCCACACACGGGTGAAAAAAACAAAACACCCCGACTGACTCTGCGCACCGTGCATCCGCAGATGGACAGATCCGACTTAGAGGACGACCCGGAGGAAGAAGAGATCATCGAGGAAGGCGACCGGGAGGGGGAGCCGGAGGACCCCATCGCGAAACCCAGCCCGCTCAGCCAAATGGACTTCTACCAGGCGGATCCCTTCGGTCACGGCCAGAGCGATCGTACGTAGCGCACCAAACCTCAACCTTCACCAGCACTTCTCGCTGACTGATGTAGATCTCGGGGTTACGGGGAGTTCAAGTAGAGCTGTGTGTTTACAAGTCAGAGACCAAAAGGCGGAAGCTAAAGGTATACTGTAATGGAGTGAGGGTAAGGTGAGCATCCTAACCTTCAAACAGTTGTTTACGTGCTATCAGTGATCGGATGTAGGGCCACGACACTCTCAGTGTGGCGTCTGACATGACGGGCGCCAAGGAATGGGAGAATGGTGGCCAAAGGCTTCCTGGAGGCCTGGAGCTACAGTGGCATAGGTCCCTTGATGTCAACTCGACCATAGATTGGGCCCCATCCTTGGTGGGATGTTTTCTGCCTGGCGACAGAGAGTGTTTATGCCAGGATGACCTATAGGACACCCTGGAACATTGGGCCATGTCCATCTTTGGTGTGTCCCGTTTAGTCTGTGTCCAAAACCCTTTAGGCTGGCGTGAGCCTCTTGAAAACAATGTCCTGAGACACCTTCAACCCGAAGTCACATTCTGACGCTCTCTTCTTCATTCGATTCCTTCTTGTCTTTGCCTTTTTTTCAGATGACCTCTTCAACGAAGACCTGTTCCCTAAAACCGACTCGTCTGGTGAGTTCCGCGCCCTTTTTTCTCTCCCGCAGAGACGTCAAACGTGCAGGATGCTCCTTATAAGCAACTGTTTTCCAGATGGGTTTGCTTCAGACCCTTTCAAAGGCAGCGACCCCTTCGCCACGGATGTTCTGTTCCCAGCGACGGATGGCAGCAACGCCGCGGATGAGGCGGACACCAGCCTGTCCTGCGCCGAGAACAAAGCGTCCACGGGGACCCAGTGCTTCGAGTCCGAGTTCCCGGATGAGGACAGCGACATCGAGATCAGTTACAGCCGGGAGGACCTGGACGCCATCGCTGTGGCCGACGACCCCCACGGATTCAAACCCATCCAGAGCTCGTCGGAGGAGCTGGGCCCGGAGCCCATCCGGGGCTGGAGATCCCAGGGACAGTACTCCGTGGAGTCGGACCCCAACGGGTACGAGCTGGACCTGGGGGCGGTCTCTCCGCCGTCCGACATCGAGGAACACAGTCTGGGCTCTCTTGCTGGGGAGGTGTCCACCGAAGCGGCAGCGAGGCTGCAACAAGGTCTGAGTTCAGCTCAGGATGTCCCCGTTCGCGGCGAGTCCACCCCGTCAGAAACAGACTCGCCAGAAAGAGTCGAACCACCGAACGTAACTTCCAGCCAAGCCGCAGAGTGGGTCAGTGACGCCGAGGATGACCTCCGAAACCCCGCTACGCCCCAGAACTCGCTGGACTCCCAGAACGTCTTCGTTCCACCCGACTCCGACCACAACAGCTTCGACTTGAACTACGAGCCGAGCAGCCAGTCTTCCTTCGACCCGTACGGCTTCAAGCTCAGCCCGGAGCATTCCAGTCACACCCTGCTGGACCCCGACGAGGCTGAGCTGAGCCCCGAGCCCTCTGAGAACGACCTCACCTTTGACCCGGAGCCCGCCTCCGCCCAACAGGAGCAGCTGGGCTTCGATCGCTTCGGGTTCGACATTGCCGCGCCCCAGGTGGTGCGGGACTCGGACCCCTATGGCTTCAAGCTGAGCCCTGAGGAGGAAAACCAGGAGGTTCTGGATCTGTGTGACACCAACGAGCAAGGCAAACCCCCAAACTATAGCAACCAGGAAGTGCTGGAACCGCAGGCTTATGAAAACCAGGAAGTGCTTGACCCTTGCGGGCACAACAACCAGGAACTGCTGAATTTGTGTAACAATGGAAACCAAGAAGTGCTGGAACAATCTGGCCTCGGCAGCAGGGAGGACGTTGTCGAAGGCAACCAGGAGCTGCTCGATCTCGGAAGTCATGGCAACCAAGAGGTGGTGGATCCCTTCTGCAGCATAAGCAGTGGGCCCCGGTTCGACCCGTGCGACTCTGAAAACCGGGAAGTGCTGGAACCATTCGGCCTCAGCGGTCAGGCCCTACTGGACTTCTCCTGTCCCGAGAACCAGGAGGTGCTGGACTTGGACAGCCAAGGTAACCAGGAGCTCCTGGACTTTGGCAGCGAAGAAAACCAGGAGGTGTTCGCTCCAGGGGGCCACAATCACCACAAGCCCGAGGGCCGCGGCGGCAACGAGAACCAGATGTTGCTCGATTTTAGTAGCCATGACAACCAGGAGGTGCTGGATGCTTTCGGTAGGGACGAGCCGCCGGAAACAAACAACAACAACCGCTGCACTGTGGAACCGCGACTCAATGTCAGCTCTGCCAACAGCTCCGACAGCGACGCTGCGTCGGACGACCTGCTGGGACTAGAGCTCAGTAACAGTGGCGTCATCGGCACCGCCGACGCCACAAACACTCACGCCGCCGACACGGCGCTTGGCAACATGTCAGCCAGCCAGGACCTCCGAGCATCCTCCTCTCCGAACCGTCAGCGCCTGCTCGAGGGCGACCTGGGGTCGGTGTTTGGGGCAGGAGGATACATTGGGTGTCCTGATGTGGCTGACGACCTGGAGCCTCTGGAGAGGAGGCAGCCCAACCCAGCGCCAGAGCCGGTGCGACCAGTGAGACCAGTGAGGCCCCCCCGGCCTTCTCTCAGGGTGAGTGCAAACCCACGGAGGTCCTTGATGGCTCACTGGCTCATCATTAGTAGGTATTTTAGAGATGAAGTGAAAAATCTCTACTTTTGAACCTATTTAACAAATAGCCTCTAAAAGAAACACATTCCAGTGAAGCCAAACACTGGCCAAAAGCGACTCCTTCACCAAAGTTCAAAAGCAGGAACCTTCAAAATAAAGGCAGTGAACAGTTTCTCAGGTCCGTGTTTGCTTGTAGATTGAACAACCTCAGTATAATGCCCCCCATATGCTCTCAGGGGCCCCTCCAAGGACAACCCAGACCCCATGTTAAAAACAAACAAGAGCAGAATTACATTCAGGCTATGAAATTGTGGGCAAAAAACACTCATTAATACCCAAAACACACGATTGTGAATATTTGGACATTGCTGCTTCTAACCCCAAAAACCGTGTTTTCTCTGCTTGTTAAATTAGTCAGTAAGTCAGTGTGGTTGCCATGGTCACACCAAAAACTTCAATTCAGTCTGCTGAACCTCTTGTTCTTAACAATGTATATGTTGTTCTTATGTACATTTAGCATTTTAATTGTTTACTCAAGTAATCATTCAATAAAGGACCCGAACTTGATTTGATTGGACTCGCTCTTCTTGTGTGTTCCAGGCCAAAGAGAAGGCCCAGGCTCAGGGCATCGACCTGAAGTGACCCCCTCACCGAACCAGTGGTCGCATGGGGCGTCACCCCCACGTCAGCGAAGGGTTCCCATGACAACAACAAGAGTCCAAGTGGATGGGGAGGGAAGTACGTAAGCGGCCAGGCAATAAAAAACAAACAAAAAGCAGACTTGGATGAAAGAGAGATGGAGATGGTCGGGAAACAGGAAGCGCCGTTCTGTCGTCCAGGGCAATAAATCAGATCAGAGGAGAGACTTTCCAGAAGGACAAATCGGGAACATGGGACCAGCTGACCAAACCAGTCCTCATTGTCACCGTTACAGCAGCCGGATTGGCTCGTGGCTTCAATTTAGTGAGAGCATCCCAAAAGGAGTTTAGAATAAAACAAGACACTAGTTTAAGTTTGACAAACGACAAGGTTGATGTGGTTCGTTCCTTTTGACCCCGATATGAATCGCTGACTCCGCCTCAGCTAACGATCCGACTGGAAAAAAAACAAACAAACAAAGTGTATATAAGTATAAACTATACAGTGTACTCTGCTATTGTGGTTTTGAGATAATCTAGTAACTGAGTAGTTTAGGTCTAAGTTGGATTCGTGTTGTAGAGAGAGTTGGCGTTTGCTCGTTCGTCGGGCTCGAGTCGGTACCGTCACAACGCGAGAGGACCACGCGGTTTCCCGTTTTTTTTTCAAACACCCTGGAGCAACGTGTCGCCGCTGTTGTCCCCGCCCCTCGGACAGAGCAGGTCCCCCCCCCCCCACCCCACGCTGCATGTCCCCCCTCCCCCACACTCACTGACCCGCTTCCAGAGGACACGCTGCACAGTAGAAACTATGCACTGATGATGGCTGTGCACTGTTCCAGTAGTTGGTATACAAGAACACCGCCGCCCCCTCCCCCTGCCATTGGTTTGATATCGATACCAAATGATGAAGCTGCAACTCCAAAACAACACTGCCAAGTGTACCGACGTGCTCCCTGCTGCCGCGGGAGAGCCCACTTTACAGCGAGGCGGGGGGCGTCAAATCATTCCAGCTCAACCCCCCCCCCAAGTTAATATCAAACCACAAACATGGTGGGACTCATGACGATGAAGTCTGCGTCGGGTGTGCGCTCGCGTCTCTTCCGACTCCGCTTCGCCACCTCGCGAGCTCCCTTCCTTGAACGGGTCCGGACCCCTGGGCTGCAATGCTTGACACCCCCTTGCGCTCTCGCAATCGGTTCTTCATGCACAGAGAGCAGTCGTATTGTTAACAGCTGAAGAGTCGCGTCCAACACATCCAGCGAATCCGCTTCGTGCGCTCGCTGGACCTTCCCAGAGCCCAGCGGAGCAGCGACACAATAACCTGAGAGCGGCTTCACACCTCCGGAGAGTTAAGACGAAGCTTCGGGCTGAGCCGGGGATTGCCTGTTAAACCATCGCGCGTTTATTGTAAATCTTCTAAAGTTTTAAGACTTCGATTGTCTTTCGCCGAATAGAAAAAGGCGCAGTTTCCTTCTCAGGTGGGTGCCAGGGCTCGTAGAGCAGCGCCGGGCCTCTGTCTTGAACAGAATTCAGAGCAGACCCACAGCACTGCCCACTGCTTTCATTTTGAAGGCTCTCGTTTTTAATCCGTTCGTCTTCACGCCAGTGTTTGGCTCCACCGAGGAGGCGGGGCTCCCAGTCGGCGGGACAAAGCAGCCACCTGGAAGCCGCCTTCTTGAGACAGACGCTCCACGTCTGTGCAGAGGAAGTGATGAGTTTGCTCTGGATTCTTCAAAGTCGTGGTTGAAGTGTGAAACTCAAACTCTGCCGCAAACACAAGTTGGAAACATGCGACCTTGAGAAACGCTACGAGTGTCCCGGTTGCGTCGACTGACTGTTGCATCCATGTTTGGGAAAGACCCTAAAGTACTGCAAGAAAAAAAACATTTATTTTGAAAATCCAGTAAGTTTTACAAATTTGCTCTTCCTGTATTTATCACTGCTGTTGAACGCAACGATAATGAGCAGCGTCATCAGGACCACGCCCTCGCACCTCACACCTCTCCTTTTTGGTTTCGGCCTACCTCCTCACTTCTCCTCAGCCTTTGCATGACGACACTGTGAATCCACTGTGACACTTTGTGGACCAGATGCAAACCCGTGTACAGCAACGGAACGTCCGAGAACAGTGAGGGAGGTCTGACCGGGGGCCCCGACGTACCGCCGCTACCTCCAAAAAGGGTCTCTGTTGTCTCCAGTAGGGGGAGCTGATCAAAAGCCCGCAGCTGTAATAATGATTTAAACTGATAATCTGAGCTTGAATATTGAATACGATGCATGTTTTGTTTTGTTTTTTTAACTTGTCTTGATTTGAGTGTTTTTTGGCGACATGTAAAATCCCCAGAAACTGCTCTCCCTAAAAAAAACAACAACATGGAAACCATTCAGAGACGTTGCCTGCCTCCCTGTGCCGTCCCACGTCTCGTCAAATCTATCGTCCCCCCATCGTCCTCCAGCTCCCTGTGTCTCGACACTGAAGCCTCGCCGAAGTCCTAACATCAGTCACGCCCCCCCCCCCAAGAAGCACAGACGAGCGCTGATGCACTGCCCAGCTTCGCCGCCCGCCTGACGACAATGATCCAAACTTGTACGTTTGGGTTCCAAACAAACGATTTTACTCGCCGTGCTTTGAGCCGCGACAGCCGGCGTTTCCCCTGGCAACGGGCCCGACCGGTGCTGCTGCATGACTATTACTTGTGCTGAACTTCCTGTGTATGTGTGAAGAGCTGTGGGACGCACCGGCGGTTATATCTGCACTTGTCAGGACGTTTGTGCGTCTGTGCTTAGATTTGTGCGTACAAATTTGTCCATGTGTGTGTCAAAAGTTTGCACACTTAATCCAATCTGTGTGTGTCATTGATGTGTGCGGTGAGAATACAACATGTGCACACTGTAAAGGAACTGTAAATGTGCACACACAGATATCAATACTTCCCAGATCATTCTATACTCGTATACAACGTACACACATATCTGGTTTACACGCACACATTGTGTGTCAAACTGAAAAGTAGGCATATGCACAAATCTGAGGACACACAAATGTCACACACACACACACACACGCACGAATCAGGATGCATACACAATAGCTTCACACTTGCTCAAGTGTGTTTTCTGCCTCACGGCCCCATGCAGATGTGTCTCTATGATAATGTGTGTGTAGGTGGACACGCGGGCATCCGCCACCGGCGTCCCGCGTCCGTGTATTTCCTCATATAAGCAGCTTCCTGGTGCTGGAGGCTGGAGGCATCTGATCTCATTCAAAACAAACAACTGCCAGAGATCCGAACGATGGGTGTGTGTGTGTGTGTGTGGGGGGGGGGGGGGGTCGATGCGACCCGCCGCTCCTCAGAGCCCCCACCAAAAAACGCGCCGCACGGGACTGACGGGACCACCTGTGGGCGACACTCAGAAATGCATCTCTGTACATAAGACACATGTAGCACAAACATCTCATCCCACGCACTGTAAAAATGACAAGGCAAGCAAGCAATTTTACTGCTCACACTGAATGGCCATCTGAATTATTGGCTGTTGCCGACCGGTTTATTTTTGTATATTTATTTTTGTATGAATTGATTTACAGGCTGCTTGTGGAGGGGGGGGGGCGGATAAAGTTGCTACCAGAGCTTTTGTTTTTTTTTGTTGTTGTTTTTTTTTCAGTGAGCGTGTGTGTTTTCTATAATGCAGAAGTATGCACTTTAAAAAAAAAAAAAAGAAAGAAAAAAAGCCATGGTTGGGTGAAACATGGTCAGGAACGACACCCGCGTGTTTCGTTGTGGTGGGGCCGCGGTCTCTCCCTGTGGCGGTTCTCCATATATGTGTGACGTACCTGTTGCTGTCTCAATGTGATGTTCTGTGATGGAAGAAATAAAAACTCCCGTATAAGTCACCACCTGGACTCTGATCTCTGGCGCGAGGCAACGACTCGCTCACATTCTCTCAGATCAGCACTCCACATGTAGAGCTGCAGCTTCTCGTCAACGGGATCCAATAGGAACTTCAATATGACCAGTATAGTGATTGCTTCACGCGACTGTTGAAAGGTCAGAGCAGACTTGGATGGGGGAATTTCGGAAAGTCATACTGCAAAAAGGAATTTCAAGAAAGTTAAAAAAAAAAAAAAAAAAGCCTGTATCAAGGAAATAAGTCTTATTTTTGTCGAAAAAGAAAATTGATCTTGACAAGCTTGTTTTGCATGAGAAAAATTATATGATTTTAAGAAAGCATGGCTAACTTTTTCTTGATAAGATATTCCAGCTACTTTTGAGCAGGAACAAACCAAAAACAGGGTATAGAAATGTTTTGCAATAAAATCCAATGCAACAACAGGATTATTTGCCTCATTTTAAGAGTAAGACCACTTGTACAACTTCACAATTTAAGAATGCAATGTGGTTTGCGCTCTCGGCTCACAGCAAGAAGGTTCTGGGTTCATGCCTGGGTGGGGCCTTTCTGTGTGGAGTTTGCATGTTCTCCCTGTGCATGCGTGAGTTCTCTCCGGGTACTCCGGCTTCCTCTCACAGTCCAAGTACATGCATAAGGTCAATTGGTGATTCTTACTTGAATTTAGATTTTCTGCCCAGTTTTAAGACCTATTTTAATCCGTCAGAGGCGAAGACTTTGTGCTTATTTTAAGAATTCTTGTCAAGTAAAAAAAGCTTAGCCCATTGGCAGATTTTTTGCTTAATACAAGATAAATTGACTAGATTTAGGAATATTTTGCTTCTTTCTAGTCAGCCTGCTTTTGCAGTGCATGTTTTTCATTCATTCATTCATCTATTGGACCATTTTCTCCACTAAAGCTCACAAGGAGAGCTGACGTTGCCTGGACGGGTCATCAGTCCACCTTACAGACACACACAGTCATGCACACGCACAGAAAATTCACCTCACAAGCAGACACGCTGGACATAAAGTCCCCCACCTGTGCTCAGTCGTAAACGAGTGAATGAATGAGTTCTCCACTAAAAGCAGGACTGGATCAAATGTTCCAGTATCAACTTGTGAGGTGTGGAAACCTCCCAAGTTGAGTCGAGCTGAGGACTTGTTGCTCGTCCCCTGGAAACAAAGCTGCCCAGTCGGGTCCTCAGTCAGCCGCAAACGAGCTGCTCGTTCAGCAGGCGCCCAGCCGAGCGCCATGGCGACACCGACAAGCTTCAGGTGCGCCGGAGCGGGAAGACGCTGGCAACACGCAGGACTCTGACACAGCTGAATCCGACGAGCATCGCCACGGCGCTCTGCCGAGAGCCCGTTAACAAGCAGCTCGTTAGAAGGGACACAGTGAGACCCCACTGGACCAGAGCTGCCCACGTTTGCTTTGTTCGCCAATGAGCCACATAGTACAGAAAGGTCCTATTTTTACGTCTGACAACCACATTGAAAGGCCAAAACAAACAAACAAAAAAAGCAAGGAATTCCCAGAGACCTTTCTGATCTCGGAGGCTTTTATTGTTTGACATCCTTTCGATCCACAAAAGGTTGTCCCGGGACACAGATGGCAGAACACGGCTCACTCTGGATGAGTTTTCTAAAAGCAGAGCTGCATACAGATCGTCGCAGTGCGTTCGACATTCTTCTCAGGATGTACAATACACAAGGGAAGCCTCCGCGGCGCTGAGGTCAAAGGTCGAAACTCAAGATCACAAGCTGAAGCCTGGGGACACTCACGGCGAAGACCTCCGATTACATTTCTGTCACAGCATACAAGCCGCCGGACGGAGCTGAAGGTGTTCGAGCAGCAGCGTTCCGACGCACCGAGGGTCTTTTTCTTAAGTTTTTTGTCCCGGTCACGACAGAGACTGGCAGTCCGTCCTCCGAGCTGCTCCTGTGGGACCTCTGGACTGTATGTTTTCTTGACCCGTGACTCGTGCGAACGGGCTCGAATCCAATTGCAGCCAAAACATTCATTATGAATCAGTCTTGGTGGAACACAGGAAGGGGGAGTTTGTTCTAAAAAATAGTCTTTAAAGACTGTTTTTTACGGAGGAGCTCAAAAAGTGATGAACCAACAACGCCTACAAAGCAAAGGAGGCAAACATCTGCCTGATTACTAAAAGGTAATGGTAAAAAAGACAGAGAGAGAGAGAGAGAGTCTGAGACAGAGAGACCAGCTTTCTGCATGCATCCACACACGCACTCTCACACACACACGCACGCATGCAGGGACACACTAAATGGGGGCGGACGACTGGGATGTTTGCAGGGTCTTGCTCCTCTGCCGGCAGCATTTGCAGCACAGCACAATGACGGCGACTGCGACGATCAGGACGGTGAGCAGGATGAAGATGATGCCCACCAGGGCCCCCAGACTCAAGCCAGCTAGGGGGTGGAAAAAAAACGAGAGTCACAGTCGGGTCGCTGCATCACTGATGGAGTTTTGAGATATTTAGTGTGAGTTTGTGTGTTAAATCGTCTTTTCTTGCTGCTTTTTAGGAGCGTTTGGTGTGCCGATATGCTCCAGCAGGGGGCAGCACAGGCCTACCAGTGCTGAGGTGAGTAGAAACATGGCTTTTGTAGCCAAGAGCGCGCCTGCATGTTTGCCTGGATGTGTGTGTCGTGTGTGTTTACTTTGTAGGGTCCCGTGCACTTGTGCGCACTGCTGCGTGCCCCAGGCTCCCAGCTGTAAGGCTTTGGGTCTGGATGGGATGTAAGCAGCCACGATGAAGCAGTAAAGCTCCCCCGAGTCGAGCTGGCTCACTTCTGCCACGCTGGAGTCAGAGATGACTTCTTTCTGTCGGAGGGGGGAGAACGGGATACGTCAGGCGGGAGAGGCTCAGAAACCAATAGAAACCCTGTTTCGCAGCCGCATCTGCTCGCCACCCCCCATCGCCGTACCTTCCCCGTGCTCCCTGCTTTGAAGTAGCTGATCTTGTACTTGAGGTCGTTTTTCAGGACGTCCCGGATGGTGAGCTGCTTGCCGAAGTCGTGGATGCCGGTGAGAGTGTCCGTGATGTTGATTGTCACCGTGGACTCGTCAGCGGCCTGCGCGGTGAACCTCACCGCGCTGATGTTGCCTGAAAGGAACGACCAAGCAGCCGTGAACGTCAGGAGACACCGGCGCCTACTCAGCTCTACTCGGCTCGACTCTATTCACGTTTTTTTGGGGGGGGTTTTGGTGTTACGAGCCATCCAAAAGCTTTTTTTGGTATCCTGTATCCTCCGATTTCAGGGTCACGTCGGTATCACAGTCGCACCCGCGTTGAGGTGGGACGAAGTCAGAAAACTGACAGGAGCCGTGCAGAGTCCAGCCAAGCAGGCGTGAACAGAAGAAAGGGGAATGTTTTTCATTTTGATTCATGTTTAGGCCCCCCCCAATCTTCCCATGATTCCCAGTGTAAAATCTGTGACCCTCACTCTGTCGATAGGGGTTGAACTGGGTGGAATAGACGTGAGGGAAGTCGTCCACCAGGTCTGGATCTTCCACCCTAATATCTGCCATGAAGGTCCTGTCAAGCAGAGAGAAGAAGCATAGGAATACAATCCACACGGTGAAACGCAGAGGCCGTCTGTAAATTGGCCAAAGACGAGTGTCAGCTGAGGGTCCGGAAGGTTCCCCCCTCACCTGTCCGGCGCCTTCAGGTCGTTCGTCAGGTCACATTCAGAGTCGGCGATATCGATGCAGTTCGGACTATCCAGCCAGTCTCCGTCGTCCCTGACGAACACATCACAAAACACACTCAAACAACGGGGAACCTCGGCAGCCGGGGTTGGGACGCCTTGCTTAAGGGCCCACGTTTGTGCTGCTTAGAGTCGGCAAGAAGAGGTGGCTTGAAAATTAGTGGCCAGAAAAAAAAAGTAGTTCACCGATCAGGTTGGATGTTAGATACTCCCTGTTATGGCTAAAGACAGTGTGAAGTGCAACCAAACACGTGTGTGCTTTAACTCACATTGAGTACAGGACAGAGTAGGTGGCGTCGGAGTGCCCGGTCCAAGTGAGGATAGTTGTAAAGTCCAGGGAGACCCAGCGGAGGTCCTTTGGGAGACCCAGCTCATCTGTTGACATCACAAAAAAGCTGCATTCAGGTTCCCTCTTGTGACCTCCCAACCATGCCACACGCACGTCTGTTTCTACGGCGACTATCAAGCCAGCATCGGTTCCAGCGGGCCAAACTTTAACTCTTGCTCAAAGTCAGGCCATTACATAATAGCGCTAATCGAATAAATGTGAAGTCTTGCAATGTTTTTGCAGTTCGAGATACGGTGTGTCCAACAATCAAGCCCTGCTGCTCAGCAGGGTCATGTTTCGTCAGGCTTCGGTGCACCTCACCGAGTGAAAGGAACATGCTGTGTGGTTCACGTTTGGCTCAGAACGTTTCCCACACTGATGGTCCACATTTGCCAACTCAGAAACATGCAGCATCACAACGAGTCAGCGTGTTCATGAGCCATAATCGCAACAGTTTTCTGGCTGTAAATCAGTTGATACATGCCTCCCACACACACACACACGCACACACACACAAGCGCACACACACACACACACACACACACACACACAGACCAGCATATATACAATAACCAAGTGCCTTTCAATATAAAAGCAAAGGACAGTGTCACACACACACACACACACACACACACACACACGAATAGTTTGACCTATATATATATATATATAGGTCACTTGGTTATATATATATATATAACCAATATATATATAGTGCCTTTCAATATAAAAGTAAAGGGCAATGTCACACACACACACACAAACACACACGAATATTTTGACCTCCCTTAGAAAAAAATCACACGTGTCAACATGGGACACAAATGCATTTCCCTGTGGAACACACACACACACACACACACACACACACACACACACACACATGCACAACAGTGGCTCAGACACTGGTGGAAACACACCCAGACCAACAAATATAACCAGGTGCCTTTAAAATAAAAGCAACGGACAGTGTCCATGACTCTCGAAAGTGTACTTTTTTGTTGCTTTGAAATGTGGTACACACACGCTCGCAAGTACGCACGCACACACACAACCCTAAAACTTTAACAGAGAAAATGAGGAAAATAAAGAAGTAACATTTTTCCATCATGAACATGTTGATCCAAAGCAGAAGGCAACATGTCCCTGTGCATTCTCCATTTGCACCAATACAAGCACGTCCTCTCTGGAAGCGAACATGATAGGATGATATAAAGAGGTTCACGGTCCAGCCAGCGTGAGATCAGTTTCCCTGTTGGCCCCTTTTCTGGCGCGTTCTAATACTTACATGCCAAGCTACTTCGAGGTCCCGCTGTTGGTTTCTCCGGCAACAATCCCGGTTTTAAACACTTTCTTCACCAAGTCAGTTTGAAACTGTTGTTTGGTCACTTGTGCAAAAAAAAACTACCTCACCCTGGAAGGGAATAACGGGAACCACATGGGAATGTAGAACCTTTAAGTACCATCAAGTAGTACCTCATGAGAAAGAGACCAAACTCTATCTATCTATCTATCTATCTATCTATCTATCTATCTATCTATCTATCTATCTATCTATCTATCTATCTAT
>JASSRZ010027495.1:0-22156 GCA_032164315.1 Malacoctenus gilli | reverse complement strand
GTGTGTGTGTGTGTGTGTGTGTGTGTGTGTGTGTGTGTGTGTGTGTGTGTGTGTGTGTGTGTGTGTGTGCGAGCGTGGAGGGAAAGGCAGGAGAACAGTTTGTCATAACTGAGTCTGAATAACAGACTGGACACTATAAGGGGAAGATGGTGTCTGACATCATTGTTCCTCTTCTGTTAGCAATGGTTACCTGCAAGGAAACATATGCAGCCATCATTGCATTGCACAAAAAGAGCCTAACAGGGAGTTTTTAGCAAATAATAAGATTGCACCTCAGTCAGCCATCTATCGAATTCTCAAGAACGTCAAAAAAAGAGGTTCAATTTTCCAGCAAGCGCCAGGACCATCTCCTGAAGTTGTTTCAGCTGCTGGGTGGACTCACCAGCAGTGCAGAGCTTGCTCAGGAATGGCAGCAGGCAGATGTGAGTGTACCAGCACACACAGTGAGGCGAAGACTTTTGAAGGAAGGACTGGTCTCAAGGAGGGCAGCAAAGAAGCCACTTCTCTCCAGTAAAAACATCGGGGAAAGACTGATATTCTGCAGAAGGTCCAGGGACTGGACTGCTGAGGACTGGGGTAAAGTCATTCTCTCTAATCCCCTTTGCGATTGTTTGGGGCATCTGGAACAAAGCTTGTTGGGAGGAGACAAGGTTTCTCATGCCAGCAGTAAAGCTTCCTGAGACCATTCGTGTGTGGTGTTGCTTCTGTCACACTACACGTTTTTGTCCTGTCTGTTTCCTGATTTATTTTGGTAATTCACCTTGTCTCTCGTTGCAAGCTCCTTTACTTCCTCCTCCTGTGTGATCGCATGCTCCCTCCCTAACGTGCTTCACCTGTGCCTGCTCTGTGATTAAATTCACCTGGTGCCCTTAGTATGTATGTGGGCTTCTGTTCGTATCTTGTTGTTAGTTTGTCTGTGTTTCCACGCCAGTCGCAACCCGCCTTCATTCCCTGCTTTCGGCCCGAGTTCTGTCTTGTTTCTTTTTGACTCTGGGCCTGCCTTCACTGTGACATCTCCCGCCATGTGTATGACCGCTTCACTGTGCCTCTGCTTGACCTGACCTCTGACTGTTTGACCTGCCTTTGCAATAAACTCGTGCACTGTTTGCTCGAGTCCGTCGTGTAGTTGAGTCCTCTAACGGTGCGCCAGCACTGACAGCTTCTCAGTCAAGGGAGTGGGCTTTCTCACAATCTTGCCAAAAAAGACAACCAAGAATAAAGAATGGTACCAGGATATCCTCTGAGAACAACTCATCCCATCCATCCAGGAACAGTTTGGTGATGAAGAATGTCTTTTCCAGCATGATGGAGCACCTTGCCATGAAGCAAAAGTCAGAAAAAAAGGCTTAGGTAACAAAACGTTAAAATTTTGGGCCCTTGGCCAGGAAACTCCTCAGATCTTAATCCCACTGAGAACTTGAGGCCAATCCTCAAGAGACGAGTGGAAAATCAAGAACACACAAAGTCTGACAAACTCCAAGCATTGATTCTGTGAGAACTGACAGCCATCAGTCAGGATTTGGTCCAGAAGTTGATTGACAGCATGCCAGGGGGAATTGCACAGTTCTTGAAAAAGAAGGGTCAGTGCTGCAAATATTGCCTTGTTGCATCAGTTAAGTGTAATCGTCAAAACCATCTTTTTTGATACTTATGAAATGATTGTTTTGTATTTCAGGATATACCATCAAGACATCTGACAAAACATCTAAAAACCCTGGAGCAGCACACTTTGTGAAAATGTAATATTTGTGTTTAAAAGCATTTACATTTTCCCATGGTACTCTTGCCACATAGTTACCACTCTATGGTAAGTTCCTATCTTTAAACCTCTGGGATTAGTACCCTCTGAAATCGACTAGTTTGTGTTTTTCATAGGACCCCTTCCTTCCCCCTTCTTGCGCGTCATCTCTGTGGCCACATGCTTCACAACTTTGGGTTCCAACCACATGATTGGTTGACTTTCGTCTCTGTGCAAACATGTACTTGCACAAGAGTAACTAATGTAATGAATATTCTACTTGTTACTGGAAGTGCTTGTTCCAAGAGAGCAGTGCTTGCTGAAGGCACATGATGCTTCGTGCATGTTGTTATTCGAGGGCCCCTTTGGGTGTTTTTGTGTGACTCGTCAGGTTGTGTATTCAAATATGTACAGTTGTCATAACTCCACCTGTGTTTAAACACCGACTTCACAGCTCTGTGTCTGTGTCCGTGTGTGTGCGTGTGTTTGTGTGTGTGTGTGTGTGTGTGTGTGTTAAGCAGGTGTGGTAGCTGACTCAGATGTGAGGCAGACATGCCTGTGGAGTGTTGGATGTGAGAGGGGGAAGGGGGGAGCAGCACACTGGTCCACCAAGCACCAGCAGCAACAGGACGGTGAGAAAGAAGGAGCAGCCAGCGAGGAGATGTGACAGAGGAGCAGGTAGGAGGAGGAGGTCGTCGTCGCTCTCGGGTACAGTTCCTTTCTGACGAACACATCATTGGGTCGGCTTGAAAAGTGACTGCTTGTGTTTGTGCGCCAAACTCCCGCCTACAATTGTTTCTGCTTCAGCCGCACAAACATGAACACACACTCTCACTGTCGTGTGCTTCTTCTTCTCCTTAGTTTAGACTTTCCTTGTTTTTCTCCGATTCCCCTCTGCGTTCTTCTTCATCCCTCCATTTGTCCTTCTCACACCAAACATTCTTTCCTTCCTTTCTTATTTCCTCCCTTCATTTCTTAGTTTTACCCTTTTGACTCGCACTTCTTTCTTGCCTTCTGTTGTTTCAATCTATTCTTCATGTCCATCCTCCCTCTTTCTCAGACTGTTCTCGCTCACTTTTTTCTTTCTTTTCTCTCATTTTCTTCTCATTTCCCCCGGTTCTTCTTGGTTGCCTTTCTTTTTTTCTTTCTTTCTTTCTTTCCCCATTTACTTCGCATTCCCCCTTCCTTCTTTCTATCCTTTGCCTTCTAATCACGCCTTCCTTCTCATGGCGTGTGATCCACCTGTTCCTATCCTCCTTTTCTCTGCCTTGCTCTTCCTTCTGCCCCTTTCTACTTTCGTCCCTCTATCCGTCTGTACCCATTTCTTTTTAGATTTATTTCCTCCCCTTCCTCCTTCTTTCTCTCTTCAGCTCCTTTCTTTTCTAAACTATTGTGTATGCGTGTGTGTGTTTGTGTGCGTGTGTGTGTGTGTGTGTGAGTGGGTGTGTAACTCATTTACTTCCTCTTCCTCCTTATGAGATGACCTCACTCACTAACTTAATTACATAGTTTGTTTCATAGTTTGCCTGTTTAGAGCAGAGCTTCTCTCGCTGCACCCAGATCAGTGAACACTGAGCATGAAGATGCTGGATGTTTCCTTTTCTTTCATTTTCTTTCTATTTCTTTTCCTTTTTGAATTTGACATGACTTCGCCCAAAATGTGGATATTGACGAGATACTCGCATGCGACTATATGACGATGGTCGAGGCCAATATCTAATAGAGGTGTTGTGGTCTGATGCCTGGAGGCTATATGCTCAAAACCATCCACTGACATCTAGAGGGAAATCCTTCATTGGGGTTTCCAGGCTGGAAACAGAGCTGGAGGGCCCATTTTCAGAAAGGAGTCCCACAATGTTACCATAGGAGTGTAAAGAGAACAGTAGGTGGGCTGTTAAAATGCTTTCCACTTATACAGTCAAAAAAGTGAACAAACAAATCAAACTGAATATCAATCCACGGCGATCTCGTCTAGATGAGGAAAGCTGAACAAGACAAACACAAAACCTATCAGGGATAGAACAATGTCAACTGAAAACTGAAAAAATTGTGTCGTGAAGTTGACTGCTTTGGGTATTTGTTAACTTTTCCATTGACGGATTCAGTCATGTTCAACAACTGGTGACATCTTTGCTTTTTGAGGGCAAACATGAATGTCTGTGACATCTCTTGACAAAGTCACAGCGATAATTCGTTTCAGTTTCTTCCAAAACACAACAGTTTTGTGTCGTTGCTTTGCTCTGTTTGAAGAGGAAATATTGCCAGCGTAGTATGTGGAGAGTTTCGATAAAGCAATCCGAAAGAACTCAGGCTCCCTCCTTGATTACCGTGCAAACAGACAAGCGGCAGAGGGAGGGAGGGGAGAAGTTTCCTCTCCCTGATTAAAAACACTTTGAAGGTTTGTTTTTCTAGCAGAAAAGCCTGGTCCATTTCCTCAGTTACATGCCAAGTCCTTCCTCTTCTGTGGTTCTCTGGTGATTGTTGGTGGTTTCACACCAGGTGTCAGCGGTGCGGCTGCATGGAGTGATGATGTCAGGGTTTTTCTAAAACTCAACAAAAGTGAGTACAACTTCTCACTAACAACGAATGCGGACAGCTTTTTTTTTTAAGTTGTAGCTTGTTCCTGGGTATGGGCTTGACTGCTTTGTCTTAAATTGGTCGAAGTAACATTTATTGAAGTTGACAAAAAGGGAGTAGCAGAGCGATTTTCGGGAAAAGCCAGCAATGAGTGGGATGTTCAGAAACATCAGAGCTCAGGAGGTTATCCATGGATAAGCCTAAAAATTTTGAACAGAAGGAATCATCCGAAGTATTTAATGCTCAGACTTTGGGCTCCAGATCATACTGTGGGTTGCAGATCGAGAAGAAATACTTCTATGTGGCTCAATGGAGGTATGTGCTCTACTGGGTGCTTTCTATATCTGAGGTTTAAACTTGGCACAGCTTTGATGCGCTAAATCCTGCACACATGTCTACATGCGATGTGATGAACCTTGTCAGTTAAGCCAAATTAAGAAAGAATTCACCCTTGCCAATGACTGTATGAATAATCTGGAAGTTGCAGCACATGCACTGCAGGGAATTGTGCAAGAAGATCTTTCTTTAACATGTCCATGTTTTTCTCCAGGTGTGCAGTGTTTTGACCATCCCAAACGCTCGCTTCTTTTGGGGAAGTGTTGCCAGTCTGAAAGGAATTTAGTCAACTCCAAAGACAAACAGATCTGAGCCTAAGGTTTAGTGTAAAGGGAGGGGATCAGAGGCTACTGTTCCTTCAAAGCTTTGCTATAGAAACGTTATCAGTGTGTGAATCAGACAAGGGGTTAATGTGCTGCTGCTGCTGTTTGTTCATGATGGAGGACTGCACTCAGGAATTCCTCTCAGTCGATCACCATCATGCAATGGCTCTGTTTGCTGCTTCTTATACGCCTGAATTGTTGTTTTACCATATCTGTGGTTCCCCACCTGGGGCGCCAGGTCCCAATTTAGGATGGCGCCAGAGATTACAACGGTGGTCCAAGGGTTTGCCGTCAAGTCAAAAAAGCAAACAAAGTGTGTATTTGGATTGATGATGGAAGCGGGAGTACCCAGAGAAAAGCCAAGTTAGCTCATGAAGATGGTCAATCTACATCTCTACATAGAGTGAGGCTTGAGGAATGACCATTAGATCAGTGGTTCTGTACCTTTTGGCGGGGGTTGGGGTGGCTTTAGGGGGACTACAATAGAGACTATAGGAAGGCCCGAGGCTTTTGCCCTCACTGAGCTTGTCAGGGAAACCACAATAATACACTTTCAGGAATGGAGAAAAGGCACAAAAAAGCCTCAGTGCTTTTATTCTTAAGGCTTCAACCTGTGCGTGCTTCAGGATTGTAGGAATGTCAAGGAGTGTTTGGCTCCACTGCTACAATTCGGAAAATCAGAAAGTTGGTTTTCAGCATTTCTTTGAGGCAGTTGGTTGATCCATTGAAGACAGAGATGAACAGTAACGCACATTTAGGTTAGCTGAATCAGCCTCTTTCAACTTTTATAGCTAGCATCTTCAATAGTCAGGTTTGTTCTGCTCTCTGCATTATCCCTCTTTTAAACTGCAGTTGTAATTAGACTCATTCTGATGTTTTGGCTGTAAATTTATCAAGTTTTTCCCCCAAGACACACTCTTCTCAAGTCAGTCAGTGTGACTGTTTGTTTTTAAACTATATTTTGTATATCTTTTGATCAGAACTCCTGTTCCCTACCATCATGACTAACGTCCGTCGACCAAAACCCAGTACGAAACCTTTGTGGACCACCACGAGACCCAAGGCGACCAACGTCATAGCTGCCAGTCCCTTTGCCATCTCAGCCATCTCAACCACACCAACACCCCCATTTAATACCACTGTCAACCCAGCCCAGGTCTTCTTCAATGACCTGCTGAACAAGATCCCATGTAAGTTATTGGACCCAAAGTCTTCTGTTTCAGTGGAACTCTGTCCCACTCTGCTTCCATTCTTGCAGCTCGTGCTTAGAGTTGACCTGTGTGCTAACACAATGACGCTGGAAGCTGTCATGTTGTAGAGAAGCCAGTTCGTGACAAAATGATGACCTTTTGAACATTTTTTTGCCCCCTTTCTGTTGATTGTCAGTCTGTTTGTCTTTTCTTGTCTCATTTATTTTTGCTACAAGCTTCCCCTCATTTTCTCTGGTCCCGTGTATTCCCCTGGAACAAAACCTCTGATTGGCTCCACCTCTGTCACACTACAATATGAACCTGTGTTTTTAGTGCCGTCTGCAGTGTCTCTGATCTATTTCTGTGTTTTCTTCCACTTTTCTTTGAGACAAAACTATGTCTTGAATAGAAGCAGTGACTTTTTCTTTGCAGGGTGGCAGGATGACCCTTAGAGATAACGAGAGGAGCTCATCAACAGAGGAGCTCAGGGTGGAGTTACTGCTCCACCACATAGCAATGAGCCAGCTGAATTGGCCTTTCTGTTTTGGATGCCTCTTAGTCACTATCCCGGTGAAGGTGCTCCAGGCACGCCCCAACAAGATGAGTCCCTGGGAATGACCCAAACCATGCCAGAGGAACAGTGTCCCTGGGCTGGCCTAGGAGGACCTTGGGGTCCCTACATAAGAGACTTCCCTCAAGTGTTCAAATAGGAGGGAAGTCTGGACATCTCTGCTAGGACTGTTGTGGCCCACCCATAAGAGAAAGAAAATGTTTTATTTCCATCATTTAAGTTGAGTTTTTACAGAAGTCGGGGATTGACTAAGTCTATTGTGACTGTACAGGGATTTCTTATCCATACATCAGGTGCCAAAAATGTTCTTATGTACATTATAAACAAAGAATATTTAACCAGATTGATCATTTGCAGTGATGAATGAAGCTGAAAAAGCTTTCATGCTCATCTCAGATGTTTCTCAACAATCAGTTATCAGCTTTGATTTACTTTCGATGCACATGAATGGAATTTTGACTTTGTGGCTCAGTTTGTGTGCAGCAGTGGTAAAATGTTCATTTTGATCTCTATTTCAAAGCAAATCCTTGTTTGGAGAACTGTAAACGCAGTTGTGTGTCCGGCCGAAGACACTATAAAGCTTTTGACGCTGACTCCCTGTCACCCATCTGATCTCCTCGCAGTGCCTCGATGGTCCATCTATGCCATTTTTGTGGTGGGTGGTCTGCTGCTTCTCATCTGCTGTTTGTGCATCTGCTTCAAATGCTGCTGCAAAGGGAAGAAGAAGCAAAAGAAGAAGAAGGATGAGCCGTTAAACTTGATGGGGGTGAACGGGCGGTCCTCCACAGCTCTGGTGCGAGACGCTCCTCTTGCAATGCAAATATGGCTCCATTTCATTACTTGTGAAACCTATCCGGACTTGAAGTCGTGTAAAAACTGACCCTTAAACTGAATGTTAAGTCTAAATATTTTTTTATTTTTTAACACTTTTGTTGATGTGGCTTAACAAACTTTGATAACATCAGGGCAACTATGAATCTGCTTGGGGACTCCTAAAAAATTTGGAATGTTTGGTGTTAATCTTTGCTGGCAGATCCAGTCAAATGGGGGCGAAGCTGACTATGGATCAGCCAAAAAGTACAGAGGGAAGCTGCTCTACTCGCTGGATTACAACCCAGCTCTGTCCGAGGTAAGTAAATCAGTGAATTCATCATTGCTATATGTATGTTTGGAATCACTGATGTTATGTTGTGATTTCTGGTAGCAGCACTGACCGAGGTCTTTCAGGACATTTCTGTCTTTTTATGTTTGCGGTTGCATTGTTTCCGAAACTACATAGAATCCAAAATGTGTGGATATTGTTTGACATATTAAACCCAGGAATTTTTGAAATGTGAAGTTTGCAGTAATGCTTGGACTGACTGGCACTGGACATCACTGCGTATAATCGACAACTTTGGGCTTGTTTTCCTGTAAAGCATGCTGCAAATCTTGTCATTTGTGGGGAATGTTTGTTTTTTTGGCTTGTTTTCTATAGTGTAGTTGTTGATTTATTGCTTCTTTGCAACACAATTATCTCATACGCAAAGGTTGATTTGCCATCAATGAATTGCCTGTTAGAATCTATTCAGCTATTTGCTATCAGAAGCCAGAATCTGATAGAATCTGATCAGATTCTGGCAGACAATCAACCCCTTGTATGACCCCATGAAAACGCACGCACGCACGCTTGCACGCTTGCACGCACACTTGCACGCACGCACGCACGCACGCACGCACGCACGCACGCACGCACGCACACAAATGTATGAGGAAGAAACAGACACATATTCAACTCTATACTTACTGTAAGATTGTTATTTTTAATGTCTATTATTTGCTGGTATTTGACAGCTCACGGTTGGGATTAAACAAGCAAGCAACTTGAAGGCGATGGACTTTGGGGGAAGCTCGGATCCATACGTCAAAGTCTACATCTGCCCCGACAAGTTAAAAACCTGCGAGACCAAAGTGTTCAAGTGCACCCTGAACCCAGTTTTTAATGAGCAATTCACCTTCCAGGTAACAAAGTGATGAGCAGAAGACCAGTTTCGGTTGGCTCGACCTGCATGTCACATTGTAGCACAGCCCAGTTCAGTCGGAGGCTGTGGCAAAATGCTGCCTTGTGACTGCTGAGCATGTAGACTAAAATGAACATGAACTGAATATGATCGTCCTCCCACTTAGAAACTTGTTCAAGAATCACAGAATGTTGTTTCTTAGGGTTTTTTTTTTCTTCTGTCATATAACCCCACCCGCCACCCCCTCTAATTCCTTTACCCTCAGATATCCAAGTCTAAACTTCTGAAGTCAACAGCGGTGATGAAAGTGTTTGACTTCGACCGGTTCACCAAGCATGAGATCATCGGTGAGCTGCGGCTGGACCTCTCGATTGTGGACTGGAACCACATCATCGAGGAGTGGCAGGACCTGGCTGAGCCCGCCCTGTTTGAGGTTTGCTTTCTTACGATTGACCTTTAAAAGGCTCCTGGTGCAACCCATGAATGACAAAATGTTATGATTAGTGGGGTGTATAATCTTTGGTTGTTAAGAAATCTAGTTGTTAAAAATACTTTAAATTCTGTGGAAAAAACCTCACACCTCACCAAATGGAATGAAACTGTTGTCTCCAGGTTGGTATTTTGGGTACCGTATTTTCCGCACGATAAGGCGCACCGGATTATAAGGCGCATAGGATAGACGCTACAGTAGAGGCATGGGTTACTTTATGCATCCATTAGAAGGAGCTGCGCTAAAGGGAATGTCAACAAAACAGTCAGATAGGTCAGTCAAACTTTATAAATAGATTACAAACCAGCGTTCTGACAACTCTGTTCACTCCCAAAACGAATAAACAGTCTTCTTTACTTGGCACAGGTCATCTTGTTGCTTCCTCCACTTCCGCACCATTGATTCGTTAATGTTAAATTCTCTCGCTGCTGCTGTATCCCCGTGTTCTATTGCGTGAATGATCGCCTTGAGTTTAAACTTCTCACTCCCCGGCTGGCCACGGGCGGCGGTTGCAGCGGCGGCAGCGGCAGCAGGGGCGCTGCAGAGGAGCTACCCGTCGTCGTCGCCGCGCTCCTGCTGGCTCTGCTCGGTCGCCACCGCCTCGCGCAGTCATATATCCCAGCATTATCCGCGCGCTTGAAGTTGGCGGCTGTTTACCGTAGTTGCGAGACCTGTTGTGGCTCAGTATTGGTCAGTATATAAGGCGCTTCGGACTATAAGGCGCACTGTCAGCTTTTGAGAAAATTGGAGGTTTTTAGGTGCGCCTTATAGTGCGGAAAATACGGTAGTTCCTGGTCCTAGTCTCTGGTGGGACCCCTTCAGAGAGTGATCCTGAAACCACTGCGATGTCTGGCTTTTATGCATCCTGGGTTGCTGTGGAAATTTAATCAGGCTTTAAACATCGGCTCAACCTGAGCCTATGTTTGATACCACCTCCATGCTTCACTCCAAAGGTAGTTTCAATGAGGGGATTGAGTGAGTGCCTGGTATTTCCTTACCATGAAAAGGTATACCTCATGTACATTATCGTAAGTTGATTAGTTTTTTAAGACTTGTTGTATATTTTTGCAAAAAGCCAAGTACATCTAACATCAACTCTGTTGCATATATCCATGATAAATGCATACAAAGTAAACTGAAAGTATACCCTGTATCTTGATGTCTTAACTATCATTGATATTGTGTTGTATTGCTCAAAGTTTAAAGATCATTTTATGGCCTTTAAAATTTATTTTCTAATCTGGCAAGTCATCCAGGTCCTAACGCAGGTGTGCCTGGTTTGGAGCAGGGGAGACATCACAAGGTCCTGGGATGCTGGCCCTTCAGGACCGAGTTCGGACACCCCTGTCCTACAGCAAATTTTAGCCTAAAACATATTATCAACATTATTGACACTTGTCACACATAAATTTTCAAAGTTAAACTGAAGTACACAAAGAATAGGGAAGTGGCCACATACAATGATTCCTGACATCCATTGCCCACGTTTGTTCTTAAGCCCTCGGTACTTTTTGCCCAAATCATTGACCTTTTCGGAGCTGATAAAATACCTGATGTTTCTGTGATCATTATTGCGACATTGATTCTTTTACTCTTAATTTCCCTTTTCAAATATGGCCTTAATAAGAAATATAACTTAATTATTTTATGAAAATATATGAATATATTCGGTGTGGTGTGACTGGTGTCTGACAGCAAAGGCTGGCTGAAGGTTCAAAAATTTCAGCGTGTGCTGTTTGTGTTCGACAGGAAGAAAACCTGGGGGAGATCTGTTTCTCGCTGCGCTACGTTCCAACTGCCAGCAAACTGACTGTGGTGATCCTGGAGGCCAAAAACCTGAAGAGCATGGACATGAACGGGAGCTCAGGTCAGACTGGCGCAGGGTCGAATCTCGAAAAAACAGTCCAGAACACATTTGGTTGTTTGTCCTTCTGGTGGTCACGGTGGGAGTGCAGCAGTGCTGGAAGGAGGGAAGCCTGCAAACAGCAAAGAAAAGGAAGAAAGTTAAAAACCAAGTGTTGGTTAGCCATTTAGCTTTTCTTAAACACCATCAAAGATTGCAAAACATTTGGAAAACAACCACCTTCGTCGGAATTGAAGACAGCCAAATCTTTTTGAGCACACCAGATAATGTAACCTATGCTAACTCTGGGTGAGCATAGGTTACATAGGATGTGAAACACACACCCCTTTTAAGTCTTTCTTTGTGTATTGGACCTTAATGTAAACAATATTCAAATTACAGCACTCTGGCTCATATTGAGGATCAAAAATAAAAAGTGAAGTGAAAGGGCAGACATGAAATTACAGTTTTTTCTGTCTACAATCGTGATGTCAGAGGTAAAATAAGAGCATGGCGCCGTCCTCCCATCTGTGATGAGCCCGTACTTGTGACCCCACTTGCACATTTTTGAACTTTCACCTTTTTTTCTGCTGTCTGTGTGTTCAGACCCTTATGTGAAGGTGCAGCTAGCTTTGGACAAGAGGAAGTGGAAGAAAAGAAAGACGTCTATCAAAAAGAGAACCTTGAACCCTTATTTCAATGAGTCCTTCACCTTTGATGTGGCATTTGAACAAATCCAGGTAAGCTTTACCTGAAAAGAATCACACAACCTAAGTAACGCAAAATTTTCCAGGGAAGAATTAGTAGTTTTGATTTGGTAATTTTGTCACTGTCTGGGATGGTTATCAAGACAGTTATTATGGATTTAGGGAGGAAGAGGATCTTTTTCAGCAATCAGTGGCCTACAGTCAGTTGCTGTCATATTTTTTGTTAGACTCAGTGAACCAAGGAGGTAATCAAAAAGTACTGTGTAGCACCCAAAACCAGTCAAGTGGGTGTTGGTGAAAGACTACCATGAATCCACATGTCTTCTTTTCTGAAGCTTCTTGTAGAATCTTAATGGAAAGTTTACACTTCTTCTAAGTCCGGTCCAGAAATGCAATCCTAAGTTTTTTGAAAGTTTAACACAAACCCTGATGCACCAACAAGGGCAAACCTGACCTATGGTTTAGACATTGATCATTTATCAGTCTCCCCCATGAAACTTTGTTTTCTGACCATTTACTAATATCATTTAAGTTTAAATTAACTGATTGTACAACCCCCGATAAGAAAATGCAATACAAAAGATATCTGTCTGAGGATGCTGTAGTTAAATTTAAGGACATGATCTCATCAGCATTTACTATGGAACAAAATGTTAGTGTGACGATGAATTGCGACCACCGTGTCAGCCCTGCCCAGGTTGATCACCTAATAGAAACTAGCGCAGCTTTTTTGCGAACAACACTTGACACAGTCGCTCCACTGAAGAAAAAAGCAGTTATCATGAGGAGGTTAGCTCCATGGTATAATGAACAGCTCCGAGCTCTAAAAAAAGTCAGCTAGAAAATTTGAACAAAAATGGCATCAGACCCATCCAGAACTATGTCGCGCAACTTGGAAAAGTAGCTTATTAGTTTATAAAAAAAAAAGTCCTTTGCAAAACTACGCATCCTTGATCAATGAAAAGAGGAACAATCCCAGGTTTATTTTCAGCACTGTAGCCAGGCTGACGAGGAGTCACAACTCTGTGGAGCTTTGTGTTCCTCTAGCTCTTAGCAGTAATGATTTCAGCAACTTCTTTAATAAGAAAATCCAAATAATTGGAGATAGAATCATGTTGTTGACCACCACTGATTTTTTTAGGGCTGTCTGTTGCAGAGGCTCCTGTCATGGAGACTTCCAAAGATCCTGCTTTAGCATTAGAAAACTTTAGTCTTATAAATGTTTCTGAGTATATACCGTTTCTACCACCATTGAAACTGAATGGAGAGGCACGCTAGACATCTCAAACATGAGTTTATGTGAAAAGAGGAGGCGCTGCTCACTTGTCTGAATGAGCTTTCAACACTATTACACTGTGAATAGCTGAAAAAAGTTGAAATGGCACAACTCTCTTTAAAGACATTTTTCTAATAGTTGGCTAATCATTACTTGAGCAGATAAACATGTCCCTAACTACAGCCTTTGTCCCACAGTCTTTCAAGGTTGCTCTTATTAAACCTCTCCTTAAAAAAACAACTCCTGATTCAGGTATTCTGGTCAATTACAGGCCGATCTCTAATCTTCCTTACTTTCTCCAAGTGTATAAACACTTACATTCAAACACATTACTTGAGGTTTTTTAGTCAGGTTCCAGAGCCCATCACAGTGCAGAGACTGCTCTGGGCAGAGTGACAAATGATCTCCTTGTAGTTTCAGATAAAGGACTTGTTTTCGATCCTTGTTATGTTAGATCTCAGTGCTGCATTCGATACCATTGACCATAGCATCGTACTGCACAGGTTGCAGCATCTTGTTGGTATCAGGGTAACAGCACTGAACTGGTTTAAGTCCTACCTATCAAATGGACTCCATTTTGTTGACATTAATGATAGTTCTTCACCGTACACCAGAACCAGTTATAGAGTTCCATAGGGCTCCGTATTAGGACCCTTACCGCTCCCAGTTGGAGACATTATGAGAAAACAGTCAATTAACTTTCATTGTTTTGCAGATGACACACAGATGTGCCTATTGCTGAAACCAGAAGACACCAATCAGCTTCTTAAATTTGAAGCTTGTCTTAAGGATTTAAAAGCCTGGATGGGACGCAACTTTCTGTTGCTCAACTCCGAGAAAACGGAAGTTATAGTTTTTGGCCCAAAAAATGCAAGAGACAAACTATCAGAGAAGATAATCACAATGATCACACTGGATAGCATTGCGCGAGCTTCGCAGGCCACTATCAGAAACTTCGGAGTCATTTTTGATCAAGACTTGTGCTTTGACTCACATATTAGACAGGTCAGCAGGATCGCCTTCTTTCACTGACGAAATATTAGAAAAATCAGAAACATGCTCACTCAGAGCAATGCAGAAAAATTTGTTCATGCATTTATCACATCACACATCACATTAGATTACTGTAACTTTTTGTTATCAGGATGTGCTAAATACTCGTTAAAGAGTCTTCAGCTAATTCAAAATGCAGCGGCAAAAGTACTGACGGGAACCAACAGGAGAGATCACATCTCCAATGTTGTGTTGTCTTCACTGGCTTCCAATGAAATTTAGAGTAGAATTTAAGATTCTTCTACTCACATATAAAACATTAAATAACCGAGCCCCCTCGTATATTGAGGAACTTTTGGTACCATATAATCACAGCAGAGTCCTTCACTCTCAAAGTGCTAGCCTAGTAGTGTTCTGAGAATATCCAAAAGTAGAATGGGAGGCAGAGCGTTCAGCAATCAGGCTCTTCTGCTGTGGAACTACTGTGGAAAAGCCAGCATGGTCTCTGCTTTTAAGGACAATCTGAAGACTTTTCTGTTTTATAAAGCTGCTGTCAAACCGACGCCAACTGTTGTTTGGTGTTGCCTATTCGCCACTGTTCTAACCTTCTCTTTCTATCCACTAACCCCAACTGGTGAAGGCAGTAAGCCGCCACCTCTGAGTCTGGTCCTGCTGGAGGTTTCTTCCTGTTAAAAGGGAATTTTTCCTCTCCACTGTCGCCAACTGCTTGCTCATGTGGATTTGTTGGGTCTTTTTTCTTATTATGTATAGCACCATGAGACGACTTTGTTGTATATGACACTTTAAAAATAAAAATGAATTGAATTGAATGAATTAACAAAACGTGTGTTTCTGTCATCATACAGAGAGTCAACCTGGTGATCTCAGTGTGGGATCATGACACAGTGACCAGGAATGACGCCATGGGGAAGATTTTCCTTGGCTGTGACGCCTCGGGGAACCAGCTGAGGCACTGGGCCGACATGCTGTCCAACCCCCGGCGGCCGGTTGCTCAGTGGCACACCCTGTTGACGCCACAGCAGATCAACTCCACCCTGATCCTAAAGAAGAAGCTCCCCATCCCCAGCAAACTGGCAGAGAACACGCAGCGGTGGTTTCCAAAATGAAGCTATATCAGAAAGCCTCTACCAAAGATCTATATACTGATTCAAATCTCTTTGTTTGAATATTTTGAGATGACAAAATCTGCCAAACCGGACTGCAAAGCGTGTGATGATACACTCGGCTCACGAGATGAAACAAGATGCAATGTTGGATTCAAGAGAATAAGGCGAGATGATTTTTACAGAACTTCTGAGAAAAAACTACAATGACAAAATGTGTTGTTGGACAAAGAGGCCTGTCATGACATATACATTAGGAATATTTGTAACTTGCACCAATATGTGCCCTAAGACTGAGCATTTGCGTGTTAAACGTCTTTCCATGAATTGAAACTAACAAGTTCAGCCTGCACTCACAACAGGGCCATTTGCATGTTTGATCTCGCTCCCTTTGACGAAGCCTCTGCTCATACTGTTGTGGGCTCCTGCCTTCTCTGTATGGGACAGACCTTCACCTGAACAACTGTCACAGTTTATTCTCGCACAATCTCACCATGTGAGATCTCCCCACACCCTTACCAAATATTTTTTTCATAAACAATGAACTACCATATTGGTCAAATCACTGACAGGAAATATAACAGCGGTCATCTCTTTATTATTGTAGATTCAGCTGCAGGAGGAATTCATCGACTATAAAAATAATCAGAACTGTATTTTCTTTGTGAATAGCTCTTATTTTTTATATTCATATAAGGGGAAGAAATGCAACAGAAATGTTTTCAAAACCATAAAGTAAATGATCGCTACCAACCTCAGTGTGAAAACTACCATTCAGACAACATGTTGTGTGTCTGGCTAACAACCATTTAGAGAAGAACAATGTCATAGAAAGAGCTGCATGTTGCACTTATTATCTTTAATTCCATAAAAATAACTTCAAAATGTACACATCTTTGTTTTAAAACTGATGACTGTTCAAGAGGCCACAGTCTTTTTTCTGCCGGAGTCCCACTGAGAATAGAGGGTGCTGTTTATGTCCCCTGTTGATACCACTTTGTCGAAAACTAAATAAAGGCAAGCATGAGGGTGTTTGAAAAGGGCCCGATGGAGATGGTTGGCTGACTTTGTCCAAGTATATTTGGACATAGTCAGTAGTAAGTATATCCATAGTATATACAGTGACATTTTTTCTTACTGTGTCCTGTCACAAAGCAACACTGGATCTGGAACGTTCTGGGAAACACAGCAGGCTGAAAGTGTTGACTCCACCTTAGTTCAAAGTCTCAATTCAATTGACCATTTCAAAGAAGTCCTTGCCGAAATAGACTGAACTGAGAAACCCTACCGCATAAACCATACGACTTACAGAACCTGCTGCAAACACCTTAGTGCCAAATACTTTGAGTTGTTATAATTTAATGGCTTATAATTTTTAACTTTGAACTTAATTTTGCAATGAAATCACTGAAAAATGTATTTCAGTCGGAGCACTTGGCTTTATCAAGTATTGCATCTGGGCGTGCTGTAATAAATCGTATCTCATGAAAGCACCTTCAAAATAAAACTTTTTGCAATCAATGAGGGTCAGATCAATAACAGTCCAGTGAAAACAAGACACGGCAAAAAACAACAACCAACAACTCTACTGTCTGGAAAACTTTTTCTCAAGCTTGATGTGGAGTAAATCAGATAAACACTGTAATAGTCGCAAGTAATAGTCGCGAGATATCCCATGGTGAGATAAATGAAAAGAATATGTAGCCGGTTACTTCGGTCTATTGATGACTGCAATCTATAACGTGTATTTTTTTCAAAAATATATCAACACATCAACAGACACAAAAAAAGGGTCATTTGATGAATGACCCATACTGTTGACATTGTTTGAAATTAAATGGAGCGCTTTTGATTTGAAAGAATAAACTTAATTCTACCTAGTAGAAGAGCATAAAGGAAGAGGAAAAAGATATGGCTAAATATAAAGAATACACGCTTTAAAGAACATGCACATTTTAAATTTTGTACAACACTTGAAAGCATTTTCAAAAAGTGCAGTGAAATGAAAGTGGAACTATTCTTTGAAAAATCTCCTTCAGACTGATATGTATTTAGCATTGATGTGATAGAGTCTGGTCCTGCTGGAGGTTTCTTCATGTTAAAAGGGAATTTTTCCTCTCCACTGTCACCAACCGCTTGCTCATGTGGATTTGTTGGGTGTCTTCACTATTGATGTATAGCACCATGAGACGACTTTGTTGTATATGACGCTTTAAAAAAAAAAAAATTGTAAATTTTAAATTGCTTTGAATGTCTTTGACTGCGTTCAGGTTTTCTGAAGTATTTTTGTTTTCCTTTTTCTTTTTGCAATTCGACCGATCAAGATACTATTCCACAGAATCATCTTTCACTCAGGTATGGCCTTGGTTGGCATGTTTGAGTAGCGGCTTGCACCTGTTATACCAGGATGTACATTGGGGAAACAGAGGAGCTGATTCCGACTTGTCCATTTCATTTTAAAGCACAGTGGCTCTTTTATCATACAAAAGTTTGCACTTTGGAATAGCCACAATACTAACTGTTTACTGAAAGAACATATCTCAAGGAAGTAACAGAGATGCCGCTACACACATTTAAGACAAGTTCAGGGTAAAAGGACACAGTTCGAGTAATGAGTCTCCAGTGACAAAAATTAACCTCAGAATGGATGAAAACCACAGCAAAAGCAACAATACAACAATTTACAATGCAAAAATGCTACAATACAGCACAATAATTACAACAATGTAACAACCACCTCACATTGTGAGAGCCGGATGCTACTTAATCATTGCATGTAAATTCCTCATCCGACATTGATATTCGTGAGGCTCAGATTTCACATTAGTCAAGTTAGTGTCAGGATGGCAGCTGAGGCATCAAATCATGACCGTACAGGGATTTCCAGTGTGAGGAAGCTCCGGGACAAAGAAGTCTGTCGTTCCTCCAGAACAGAGATCAATCAAGCTTAGATCAGCAGATGGTTTTTCAGATTGCCTCAGGCCTCCAGAGAGCATCTTCATTAACCAGTCCCAGAGCTCCAATCACAGAGCAGAAGAGGAATAAGGGACTGCATGGATTTTATTTACCATGTCAACACCAGATGCCAGAATCCGGTGTTCAAGGAGTTGAAGGTCACATGTTGACATAACCACACAAGATTGAATGAAAATTTCAATATCATAATTCCTCATCTTTTCAGTATCCTAAATCCTCACCAGAAAAACCTTTACTCTGTTGCAGAACATTACATTCAGAGTTTGAATGGGATCATGGGATAAACATTATTTCTTTTTCTTTTCTTGAAAGATATCACCCAGAAGGCCTTTGTTAGGGCCAAATGGATAAGGCGCAGGCCCCTGAAGCACAGCATGATGTGTTCAAGTATCATCTGGGGTGCTCCTTGTTCTATGAAGGGGACATTCTTAACATATTTTCTGCATTCAGCAGGCACACATTTGTTCTCATGGAAGAATAACTGGCCTCTCCATCCAGCGATTTGGTGGGAAATCCCTTCCATGGTATTGTTGTGTTTGAGGGTGATTAAAACTTATAAATGAGCTTAAACCAAATAGTCTGGATCTGATACAGCAGTTGCTCTTACTGACTCAAAGAACATGTTTTTGTTCTAGAACAAAGAAAAATGTTGTTTCCATGCTGCTCTCTGATGTCATTTAGTTTCACAAAATATCCACGATGTTTTTCAAAGCCTTTGACATCCTTTGAAAGCTTTCTGAGGTGTTGTTGTTCCCTGTCACTCTATTGTCCAAATAATCTCCGTTTTTGTCTTCAAAACGGGCCCCAGTGGCCTAACGGTTAAGGCACTGGCTTTCTAAAACAGGGATTATGGGTTTGGATTATAGGTTTGAGTCCCATCAGGGGTACTACAGCAATTGGGGTGCTGGATTCTACACCTCATAGGCAAACAGACAAATTTGAAACACAGCCACTTGGAGAAGGTGACTTACATTTGACCAAATTTTCACAATACCTTTGATGGATGAAGAAAAATGCCCTGTGGTTTATAGAAGACGAGCAGTTGTGTTCAGCTTTTTTCGGTTTCCCGGTGAATACCCCCAATTTTTAGGTTCCTCCAAAGTAACCTTGAGTACCATTTGACAATTTTTTCAAGGAACATGGTGTTGCCAATTGAATGCAGTTGCCTGTGGATTATTAAGGGGGGCCATGCCAAAGGCAAGGCCTCCGTTCTTACGATTGTCAATACTTCTTCCGCATCTTATAGTTCTCCTTCTTCCACCGACTTTTCAGCGCACGACAAGTCCGCAGCGATGGACTTGTCCCAAAATCGGCACGCCGGTGCGGCTCCGTTGCGTGATGTGTGCTCGGAAGTTTCGTGCATATACGTCATGGTGTGCGGTGGTGACGGTAAAAAAGTGGGCCCTTTTTCCCTATTGACATGAATGGGGAGGCCGAAAAACTCGGGACAAACCCAGGCCACTTTGAGGCTTAATAACTCAGCCTCACGACCTCGCAGAAACATTGTTCAAGGATTGGGACGGTCACAAACGATGCTACTCTGACATATTGGAGACACAAGGCCGTATGTCGCACGGTTTGGCCGCAATCGTTGTTGACGCTTGGGTATAAAACCCCAAATCACAGATGTTGCCTCTCGCTGTAACGATGATATCATCCACTCTAATTTTGAGAGGAGAAGTGAAAAGAAAAAAAACGCAAACTCTTCTTCGGTTTGGCCGTGAATTTTGTTTGGGCGTGAACCTTTGGTTTGGCTGTGACAAAAAATGGCTCAAAACGTAGCCGCGGGTCTCCTATTTCATGTGATATGACCGCTGTTGAGCTGGGCGGCACATTTTTCGAGCTACAGAGCTCAGATTCCAGACAGTCCAATCTCACGTTTTCTGCTTGGCAGTTGATAACAGGTGCGCCAGATTTCCACGCACGCATGCACACACGGACTAGGTCAGCCAATCAGATGCCTCGCTGGCCTGTTTTTCATTCAATTTTCAAAACGCTTCTTGTCCGTCGCACAGCGACGGACTACGACCAAAATCGGCACATGTGTGCAGAACGATTGGGTGAATTCAAAAATTACTTTTCTCTCTCATTACTCATGTCATTTATCGAGTGCAGGGCGAAAACGCGGACATGTTTTTCCCATAAAGATGAATGGGGAGGCTGCAAAATGGGGCCGCTTTTCAAAACGGTTCTTGTCTGTCATGCAGCGACGGACTACTACGAAAACCGGCATATATCTGCAGAACAATTAAGTGTACTCAAAAATTACTTTTTTTAAAAATACGTCATGGCGTTCCCGACTGAGCGGCAAACAAGCGGGCGCTTTTTTCCCATGAAATGAATGGGGAGGGTGAGAGGTTGCTCTGATACAAGCGCAGACACAGCCACAGACTATGGTCCACCAATCAGAGGCCTCGCTGGCGCAGCGGTGGACTTGTCCCAAAATTGCATGCCGGTGAGGCTCAATTGGGTGATGTGGTCTGCTCGGAAGTTTTGTCTCTATAAGTTGTGGCGTTACCGAGGTAACGGTGAAAAAGCGGGCCCTTTTTCCCTATTGATATGAATGGGGAGGCCGAAAAACTCGGGACAAACCCAGGCCACTTCAAGGCTTAATCACTCAGCCTCACAACCTCGCAGAAACACCGCTCGAAGTTGGACACAGTCCCAAGACATGCAACTCTCCCATATTGGAGCAACAAGTCCGGATATCACATGGTTGGCCACAAAGGGCAGTAGCCCACGGCCCCCCTTCATAATTTCTTCAGAAATTTTAGTCTAGTTTCGTTTTACTTTTATGAATGAAATCACCATGAAAGCCTTGGAATAGGCATTGGTCTCCTAAACCAGGGATTATGAATTGGAGTCCAAACTGGGGTGAACTTTCTTTGTTGAAGGTAATGCCAGTGAAAGAGTTTCTGCATTCAGAAGAGCAACACATTTGGTTCATGGATGAACAACTGGCCTCCCAAACCAGCGGTTCAGTGGGAAATCACATGCCTGGTGTTGACTGTTTGAGGGCGGTTATTTTAGTACAAGTTAGCTGACTAAAAATAGTCTGGATCTTAGACAGCAGTCCCTCTTACCTTCTCAAAGAACATGTTTTGTTCAAGAAAAAAAAAGAAAAATGCTGTTTCTTTGCTGCTCTCTGATGTAATTTCCTTTCACCAAATTTTCCCTTTAT
The DNA here is from genome assembly GCA_032164315.1 of Malacoctenus gilli. Classification (NCBI taxonomy): domain Eukaryota; kingdom Metazoa; phylum Chordata; class Actinopteri; order Blenniiformes; family Labrisomidae; genus Malacoctenus; species Malacoctenus gilli. The sequence continues at coordinate 831 of JASSRZ010027495.1, read as the reverse complement.
GTTTTTTCATAAGCTTTTACATCCTTAGAACGCTTTCTGAGGTGTTGCTAGTCCCTGTAACACCAGTGTCCAAATAATGTCTGTTTTTGTCTTTAAAAGAGGGCGTAAGGGATAAAGCACTGACTTTCTAAGCCAGGGTTTATGGGTTCGAGTCTCTTCTGGAGGACTGGAGGAATTGGGCTAATGGATTCTAAGTTTCATAGGCAAACAGGCACATTTGAAACACGGCCACACGGAGAAGCCGACTTATGTTTGACCGAATTTTCATTCTACCTTGATGGATGAATAAGAATGGAAGACCCGAAGTTCTTCTTTGCTTTTCTTTTTTGCGGTGAAAATCCCCCTTTTTTAGGTTCATCCAAATTAGCCTTGAGTACCATTTCACAATTTATTCAAGGAGCATGGTATTGCCAATTGAATGTGCCTGCCTGTGCGGTATTTAGTTTTCCTTGATGAATGAAATCACAAAGAAAGCCTTTGTTCAAGCCCCAGTCCTTCTTGGCTTTTCCGTTTCCCGGTAAACAACTCCCATTTTTAGGTTCATCCAAGGTAGCCTTGAGTACCACTTCACAGTTTATTCCAGGAACATAGTATTTCCAATTGAATGCAGCTGCTTGTGCAGTATTTAGTTTTCCTTGATGACTGAAATCACAAAGAAAGACTTTGTTCAAGCACCACTGGCCTAATGGATAAGGCACTGGCCTCCTAAGACAGGGATTATGTGTTGGAGTCCCATCTGGGATGGTCCTTTCTTATGAAGATCCTGCTTGTCAAACAATTTCTGCATTCAGTAGAGAAAGACATTTGCTTCATAGATGAACCAACTTGCCT
>JASSRZ010027494.1:31349-59762 GCA_032164315.1 Malacoctenus gilli | reverse complement strand
GTGTGTGTGTGTGTGTGTGTGTGTGTGTGTGTGTGTGTGTGTGTGTGTGTGTGTGTGTGTGTGTGTGTGTGTTATTTCCACAGGTTCATATCGCAAATGACTCAGTTTGGGGTTGTTGAGAAAGTTTGTTGTGAGAGTCGAATGGAAACCTGATTGATTTACTCACTCTCAGTTTGGGTCAACAATCAATTCGGAGTGCCGAAACTTCGCTAAATGCTCTCAGTTGTCGGGCCGCGTTGTGCCTTGCATTGATAATTCAACAGACTAAGATGGAAAACAACAGATCTCTGGAGAAAAACGGGGGAAGCACATCCTTAAATACAATTACATTGCTGCAGTATTCTCAGTCTCTTTTCCTCTTCAAGTGTGACAATGCCAAAAAAAAAGCCTCTGGGGGTTTGCCAACAGACAGACAGAGCAACTATTATCCTTGAGGGGACTTCTGAAGGCGCGTTCGTATTACAGACACTGACAAAAGTTCAATCTGTTTTGAACTGACGATACATTTATTTTTCATTTACTTCTTCATCCTCGCTCATTTAAATGTGCTGAATAACAGGTTTGGCGCTGACCGAAGGCCTGCGAGCCTCTCACCCGGCACAGCTTGCGAAAGTCCCAGTTCGGCGGTCATGTGACCCGGGAGTCACAGGGAGGCTTTGCCAGGGAAGGCTGATTAATAGGCAGCGGGGATAGTGACTCCGGACTGTGTCCATTCAGCAGGTTGTCGTGTCGGTGGCACGCTGCCCTCCCCGAAAAAACTTGACACAAAGGAGCGCAGTTTGTGAAGAGTTAGCGACGAGCCGAAGTAAAAGTGGAGCGCTCAGAAGCACGGTTTCCGAGTTGCCAGGCATCATCACGACTTGCTCCTTTTGTTAGGGGGCACTTTTTTAAGATGCAGCTACAGTGTATGGAACTCGTTTCAGTGACACTCTGCGTCTGATTTGCATAATGTAACACAACATCTGTTGGTTTGAATTATTTATTCTTTTTTTGCAAAAGTTTAAAACGGGAAATGTAATCAGGATGATAAAGGAACATGTCCTCATTGCAGGAAAAAGAAGACAGATGCTTGGCGCCTTGAAAAAGAATCAAATAGCAAAATTAATTATTGTCAGCATTTTGGAGTGGGAAGGGTTTTTGTCAACAGATTCTGTACGTGGGCCGATGGAAAACAGTCTCCATCCAGCTTTCTGTACTTTTTTTTTTTCTTTGAAAACATGTTTATGTGGTGAGGTTTCGTCAGGATGATGGCAGCCAATATTCTCCCTCTTGTTGGGATCATTTTGGCTTTGTTACAACATGCTGAAAGTGTTGGAGAAAACTGAAGCCCTCAGCAACTCATGTTGCCAGCCATACAGTCACACACGCATGCTCACTCAGAGAGCTAAGCACCAGACCACCGCGAGGCCCCTTTTTCTAACAGCAATCCACTAAGTCAAGCCATTGTCATCTCGGTGACCATTTGTCGCGTGTACTTCCTGTTGGGCTTCTTGTCTACTTCTTGAATCAAACACGCCTCCCTTGCGAAACTGCTATGGAGGGACGCATTTCTTCAGACTTTTCTCTCACTTACTTTCTTCACTGTAAAGTAATTTATGTAGAGTTATGGAATAAATAGAAAAGAAAATGTCAGTTATATTTGTCTTTTGTTTGATGATTCAACCTTTAGGCACCATTCGAAAGAACTTTGAATGTTTAATGGTCCACATATATCAGGCACCCAAGCCTTTTATTGGTGGTGGTGGTGGTGGTGGTGGTGGGGGGGTGTTACTCACTTTTGCTTGACTGTATATCTTAAATGAATATTCCTGTTCCCAGGAGGCTCAACTGTTTCCTATTAGCACTCGCCCAGATTTCCCCACAAAGGCCCTCACCAAAGGGGCCTCCAGCAGCATCAGTGATAGCACTAATTGAATTATTATCTCGTGCTTCACACAAATGTTCAGGCATGCCCCCTAATAACTGCGCACAGATTATTTCTTAGACCACGTGCTTCGCGAACCACTAACTCAGCCATCTGCTTCAAAAAATTACCGCCAGAGCATTATGCCAGTTCGGCATTCCCACAAAGCCGTAACTCTGCAACTCTGGGGTGACGTCTTGATATTAACGCGCCATGGCAGGCCTGGTCTCCGGCGGTCTCCTTATCGCACTGTTGGTGTCAAGCAGCCGAGCAGGTGACGATGTATGATTGATGTCAGCATATAGAGAGTGCGCACCTAAATTGTATCCGTTTCCTTACCCCCTCCGAGATTTCCGATCAGATAAAGGGAACAAATGGAAGAGCGCAGAAAGTATCGGAGGTTGTTAATGCTCCTGCAAAGCTGGGAAACCTCTGCGACCAAGAGGGGAAGGATGAGTGCATCAGAGGCAGGTTGATCTTATCGGCAGCACAGCGTGGAGAGGGAAAGCTCACTGGGAGGAGGCCATCTCCCACCGGAGATGCAATAATTTACAGATGAGTTTGTCACTCTACCGGCGATTGAGTTCCTGTGTCAAGGCAAGGTCATCCTGAAAAGAGTGGAGAAGACCTAATTAGCAGCAGACTATGAATCAGAGTGCTACTTCTGTTCAAAGCTCATTTCATAGTGAGGGGACCGCTCGTTTGTCAGATCTGATCCTCTTTAGATAAACTGTTGGTACAACCTATTTTACCATTGCTTCCACTTAACTCTGGGAAATCAAAGTCATTGTAGTTCATTTGGCCAGACCTGTGACATCGTACCGAGATAACCAAAGGGTGAAGAATTACGACTACACTCTGAGAACAGAAACATTTCGCAAACTTTTCAGCCGTTGCAGGTCGCTTGTTTTTGCTAATGCTTCTGGCATAAAGAGAGCCACAATGTTACCACAACTGCTTCCTGCCAGTCAGTCGTACCTCTTAAAATGCTGCCAGCGGTGCCTTACACTGATTGGTTAAGAGGGGAGAGGGGTGATGTGTGTCAGCACAGGAGCTGACCTCAGCAAAATGCCTTTGTTTTGCAAGAGTATAACCTCAAGGACAGTGGCCAGGTGTTTACACGACACCCTGCAATGCCCCTCATTTGGGGGGTGGAGGTCGGTGGGGGGTTGGTGGTACATACACCTCTTTATTCCTGGACAGCAATCTCCAAGCCTAACAGGATGCATAAGCACACACAGGCATTATTTTCACGACTATGTTCTCTGAATCACTCTGTGACCTCTTAACTGCTGGATACAAAGCTAACCGATCGATCCGGCTGATGAAACTGAAACTGTGAGCACACTTGCAAGTGACCTCAGGTTTCCCCGCGTGTCATGGCGAGCTGATTAGCAGAGGCAGCTCCCGGGAGACGCCAGCTCTGCATTCATGTTGCTTGGTGGGTTCATTTGCAGTCCCGCGCTCGAGTAAAATGAACTCGCGATTGCTGGTGGTGGTGGGGGGAGCTCGGTTAAAGAATATAATTGTTTTGATGGTTCACTGTGAGTGACAAAGCAGAGCATGTGGTTTCCTTTCTACTGACCCACCATGCGCTTATGAATACCCATTCTCTTCCGCCGGCCAAGAAGACTTTGCAGCACTACTGCGCAGAGAGCAACGAGATGAGCTCCCGCCTCCGAGCTCATATCGGAACAACACTCCTTCTTGGCAAGGGGGGCCGGCGTTTTGCTTGGGAGTCTGCTCTTTAATTGCAATCACATCAGCAGCAGCTGTCTAAGGCGTACCCTGGTGCCATTTCGCAGGTTGATTAGAAGGAGCATGTGGAGCTGGTTGAGTGTGCCGCTTTGAGCTCCCCTGTGGTACAGCTTTGCCGATGACCAACAGCAGGTTTCATGTATCCCTCTCCTGCCGCTATGTTCTTTTAATCACTCTGATAAGGTTTTACTCAAACCATCAGGAGATCCTCTTGATGGGGGAGTTTTTCATCCACCAGCGTGAGGAAAGCAATCTGTTTGTGAGACAGCAAGGAGCTCAGGCTACTGCTACAGGACTGATTGTTGCTGTGTGGGCCAGTCAGCAGGGTGGTGGTCAGTAGGCTCACCTTGCTGGGAGAACACTTTGGAGCCCCTCTGTGAGTGGGTGACACTCTGGCTTCCACCCACAATCCAGACATATTCAGAATGAAGAAAATGCTGCTGAACATTGTACCAATTAAATCTGGGTTTTTGATGTTAACCCTCTTGCAGTCAGCTTCCCCATGTTGTCGTATAACCATGAATTTGTGTGTCTGGTTCAACCAACTTTCCAAAAAAATGTTTTTAAAAAAGTGTTTATAATGTACAATAAATAAAATAGAATTTTTATTTTATTTAAATTTCCTAAAAAAAAAAAAAAAGCAAATTTAAAATTGAAAAATTATTGTCAGTTAAACATTGAAAAAAAATCAAAGTATAATAATAAAAAAGAAAACATAGGTCTAGAAGGTGAAGATGGTTCAATCAGGCCAAGTGAAGTTTTCCAGAATTAAATTAATTTACCACATCACACAGAGAACAAGCAGCAGTATTTTAGATCTATCGCCCAGCCTTACTTTTTGATGTTTCCTTATGATAAATTGACTATTTGTCAGTGAAAACTTTCTTCAATATATCATTAGCGTGTTAGCAGAGAGAGAGAGTGAAACACAACTGTTATTGCAGGACTTGATTTACAGCAGAATTCTCTCCAAAGGTCTTTGCATTATTCCAGACTTTACAGTGCTCATTAAATTTCACGGAAGCTTATGTAGGCCTGCCTTATAATTAATGCTCAACGCATGAGTGGCAATCTTAATAGTCTTTTAAACGGTCAATACAAAAATGAATGTTTCTCATTAATCAGAATCCCATTGCCGTGATTCCAGCTAAGCCATTTTCTTAGCCATGCTATATTACTGTGTTCGTTTAAAGCAGGAAGCTTTTGCTCCAAATTGAAAAATGACTTTGTTTTCCCCTCTCATAATGTGGGAATACTTAAAGGGGGGGGGGGGGGTTACAAAATGAAATGTATTTTAGCCTTGAAATCTCAAAGCATGCATTCCCTGTGGATTTTTTTTTGCTTCAGTGATTCAAGTCAGGTGAGGGGGGAAAAAAGGCTTCCTGGTCACTGTCCAAATCTGCAGGAATCTTCCAAATGGAGTGCAATTAAAACAGTCGTAAAATCAGTGAGTACTTTGTGATGGTGCCCTGAAACGAGGCCAAGTCTCACACACAACACAAGTTGCACTGTGACGAAAATCACTCCGATAGTTTAGTTGCACAGTATATACTGTATGTATTAACGGAACAAAGAGAACGAAGAAAAAAAATAATACAGTCTCTGCCTCACAATCAACAGTAAAGTCTACCTCTGTGTCCAAATGAGACCGGAGCGGTTGCCTGAATACCCGAGCAGCCAAACTGGCAGATCAGGCTCTCAGTGGAGGAGCAGGATGAAGGTACACATCTCCTCAGTAATGAGCCGCAGGACTCGTGCGAAGCACCCGGACAAGAATTCGTCTAACGCGAAGCCTGTGGCAGTGGAGATGAGCTTGAGGGGAGAGCCTAAGTTGCTCCTGATAATTAAGTTAGAGACCGCTTGAACACCGTTCTTCCCACTTGAAAGTGAGCTTTTGTCTTTTACCTAATTAAAACTTTGAAGCATCTGAATATTTTTTCAGGGAGCCCGCTGAATTGAACGTCTGCTTTTCGCTCACAAAAGGCAGTTTTGTTTTTTTCTTTCTTTTTGGATTGTCTGTAACAAGGCTCAGTGAGAAATTTGGACCTAACTTTTAACGTGAAGTCCCGAGGTCTTTCTTGAAGGTCAAATTTTAGAGAATAGAATCTGTTCAGCTTTGATATTTGAAAACAAATGACATCAAAATGAAAGAAGTTTGAGATCAGTTGAGGTAGGGTTTTTTGGTATATGTCACATATTGATGTTTGATTCGAAGATTTCAGTTTGTGCGAATGAGCTTTCAAAGTAGCAGGTTTGTATGAGCTCTTTATTTGCGGAGACAAGAGTCCCACAGTTGCTGGGACTCGAAAAAAAAATCCATTTTAATTTCACTCGTGCAGCCTCTCAGTTTGATGAAGAAAAATGATTTCTTGATTCACCTGTGGGAGGTTTCGATAATGGCACCGACTCAAGTACCTCTGCGGGGCGACTTCTGTTAGCATGACTCGAGATGGATTTTGGGTCATTAAATACTGAGCCCGAACATGTGGAGGGGGATCCGTGAATGGCACCGGGCTACCGAACGATGCAGGGGAAAGTCTGGGTGACTCATTGCTGGGAATACAACCAGTGACAAGTTATTCTGGGCTGTTTAAACAGTGTTCAGATTGGATAAAACTGGCGATGAGTCTCGCATACACCTCTGTGTTTATGCGCAGTAGTACACAGCGAGCTTTTATCAAACTAAAAACATGACAATGTTGAATGATGTTCTGCCTTATAATGAAAAATACCATGAATGATAAACTAAAGCATATATTTCCATTGTTATGTAGTTCAGAAATAAGCTATACATGGTTATATATTGGGGGGAAAAAAGAATATTTTGCAATGACGGCAAAAAAGCTCTGTGTAAATGAAGAAAAGCTCAAGTTGTTCTTTCATGAGTTAACAAATCACTTTACATTTCCTCATTTGTTTGAAAAAAATAAGAATATATCACAGAATAAATACGTTCAAGCATATTCTCTCAATAATTGCTCATCATGTTGTTACATTTGTTGAATCTTTTGAATAGTAGTAAATCAGTTAGGTTATGTTCAATGTGTGGAAAGGAAAAAAAAGATGCTACATCGAGAGTAATGTGTGTTTGCGAGGCTGCGCTGCTGTACCTAATGTACAACTGGCTTTTGAACAGCCGAGCCAGCACAGATGAAAGCGGCACCCCTGCGCACAAGCGCTTCCTTCCATTGCAGCTCGTTTTTGGTGAGAACGAGCGGATGATTTACATAAACATCAGCTCCGTCTTGTTTGAGCAAACATACACACACACACACACGCGCGGGCACTTTTTCTGCATATTTCTAGTACTTCTGACACACCAATAAAGGCTCCTTTCATATATTATGTAATGTGCAACTTCTCTTTCTGTTAAGTGAGACAGAATGAGCGGCATACCTGTTGCTTTTATGTGCATTTACGTTGGATTCGCTCTTATTTGAGGGCTCGTATTGCCGAGCTCTCCGCTCCTTCTGGAAGATCACAGCCATGCATTTGTAGTGAGAGCTCACTTCAGGCAGACAAATAAACAAGGACACGTGCAGTTTGATTCGGTAACTTTGAAGCGATCTCATTCTTCACTCGTGCACACAAAACGTTTCTGTCAACCCTTCAGAGTTCATGAGGACGACGCACGTCATCGGGAACTGTTGTAACACTTGTAATAAATCGATATGCCCTGTCATCTCAGTGCAGACGGTAGGAACGATAGGCCTTCTTTTTTGGAAAATGACACTGTTCCCACTGCAACATCTGGCCTGTAATCATAAGAAGTGGACAGAAATGCGGGAGACCTTTGACAGGAATGCGAGCTACTGACCGATGGATAGATCCGTGTGCATCCATCCCGAAACTTGATGAACAAGCCTTGTTTTTACTCTGTGCTCTATACGAGTATGGATTTTTGAAGAGGTGCACTGATGAACCAAATCACTGTGCCCAGACACACCTTGAACAGGTTACCAGGTTACTTATCCACCCTTAAACCTCTTGTGGACCTCTTTCGTCTGCAATGAACTTATTGCAGTTCTAGCATCTTAAGCGAATAAATGTGGTAAAAGAGAAAATCATGTCATTTTTTACTTCATGCTTTCAATTTTGTTGCATGTTTGCAATTTTGTGAATGATAGACCCCCCCCCCCCCCCATTCTTCCAAGTCCTTTATGAGGAAATCAAATTCTCCTAAATTCTCATGGTCTCACTCAGTCAGTGCACAGGTAAAGAAAACACATTGCAGAGTCGGTTGAGTGTGCAAGCTGGAGGAGTGACCTACATGTGAGTATCCTATGGTCGTGAGGAGCTTTGATATCTGTGACTGAAGAAAAAAGTAGGTGGGCAGTGGAAATCGGTGCATTCCAGCCTCATACTAGGAGGGTGTGTTGGGCTGATGTTTGCCTCACGTTCTTGAGGTAAAGGAACATCTGATCCGGACACATCAGCCGTGTTGTCGTCTGCCAGGTTTTGATTAGTCTTCTTGAATCGCTAGAAGAAGACAAAAAGAAAGCCGACAGGATTTATTTGAGGACACATGGACATGCCTGGACCTGCCCAACCTCAGAGTGCTCCCTTCCTCGAGTATTTCTCTTTTTCAGCCCATGAATGCGACACAGTTCAGATATTCCCATCCTGTTTTCACTTGCCTTCAATTTTAAGTGATTGTATAAGTGGTCAGATTTTGAAAAGAAGTACCTGAATTGATCTGTCTTTCAACATCACATCAAGGAGAGTTTTCCTCCAGACACGTCCAGGGAATTAGGAGCTGTCAGCCCAACAAATGGGCGACTTGGCCGAGTTCGCCCACCGAACAGATGCGATCTAAAATCCAGCGTCAAATATTGGCCTCCGACTGCTCCACCTCCTCCGCTGGCTTACCTGACGCCATCTGTCGAGAGGCAGCAAAAGACCAGCAAGAGACTCTCGCTTGCCGCCGCCGTCTCTTTCATCTTTTTTCTTTGAGAGTCTATTAATTGCACAACCTGCGCCGCTCACGTACCCGACGCGATCGAGATACATCCCGTCGCCAAATCTCCCATCTCCTCTCCCAACCACTTAATTAAGTCTTTACCAGCTAACAATGACAACAGGGGAGTTGGAAAACTGCATGAATATAGATGTTCGAATGTAGAGCGAGGTCTTTGTGTATTCCGCTCATGGCATCACGTTTGATGTATATAAACACAGGATGTGTCTGTAGGTGAAATGCTGCCGCCGGCAATGACAAGCGTTGCAGGATCTTCACATCTGACCTTGAGGGCTTTTTCGTTCTTTGAATGTTTTTTCTGCCTTTTTTGTTCCAGAGAATCTTCTCACCTGCTGAGTGTTATTATAGCATAAAGTGCCCTTGGTGACTGAAAAAAGGGGTCATTTCTGAATCCCAGAAAACGCGGTCTCTGCACCACGGCTCCATGTTTAATAGATTAGAGGGGCAGCCAGTGGTTGGGGCGGTGTGAGGGGTCACGCTGGATGTGCTGCTGTGTTGATTTCGGGACGGTTGCGCTCTTGTGCGTCATGTTCGGACCTGAGTTCACCTCACAAAAACCCCCACATTGTAAAGTATTGTTGTGTGAACTTTATTTTGCACCCACCCGCTGGTATAAATGGGACTCCATGTGAGGGGACTTTTAACACAAGTACCACACAATGTTGCACTGCTGTCACTTTAGTGCTGTCCGTGGGAAAAAAAAGATGAATAACAAACGGGGAAAAGAGTAAATGTAGTCATGCTATCAAACAGACAGATAGATAGACAAAACTTTCTAACTCTGCACCTAGGAAGGTTTGAGGACTGGAGATAATGTATAAAAGGATCCCAAGTGGTATGAAATGATTTTACTGACTCTTTGAGAAAGAACCTGAGCTTTTCTAGCCTCAACTTCAGATCTGGCAAAAATGCGAAGGAAGCTGAACTGTGAAGTCTTTATCAGATGGGGGCAGGATGTCACAGTCAGCATCAGCCCAAAAGGTCTCTCTTAGTTGGATGGAAAATTCTCCTCCTTCACCTGTTGGTCACTCACGGCAGCGAGTGTGCTGGTCTGAAGAGGTGGCCTGGATGTAGCCGCTTTGTGTGGGTGCGAGTGTGGCGTTCAGACCCTAACGAGATCAGCCCCTCGACAACTGGGCCCACTTGAAAAATTGCAACATGTGAAGTCACCCTGAGTAGAAACCTGGATGCCCCAAACAAAGCCAACAAATTAAGAAAGCAGAAGATGCGATGAGCATAATTCTATCCAAGCCGTTGACCTCCGTCACTGGTTTGTGCAACAAAGGATTCCCGCTGCTCAACTCGTATAAGCTCCTCCTGAGCACTCATTTGGTAAAAATACCACGATAATCCCACTATGCGTTTAACCTATGCAGATCATTGTTGTGGAACTTGTTGCGTAATGTGCGCCGTAAAGCCATTTACTGTGCTAGTTCTGCTGTCCATTCATTTTTCACATAGGTTTTTTCTAATGTCATTACTGTCCACATAAACTTGCAGTGCTATTGAATGGCAAATTGTACAGGTCCTGCTAATAAAACCAATATACTTGCATACAGCGTGAACTCTTCTCGACAGATAATCTCCGGGTGGAACTCGGTGCCTGGCTGCAGTTAGCTCAAAGACTTGATTCAAAACAGTTGTTTTTTATCCCACTTAATAAAGTGTGTAACTTTTGTCTGGGACATTGAATGGCACCTTCAACAAACAACGCGAGCTGTTGCCTTGGACACTGATTGATTAATGCGTTAGGTGCTTCAGCATTTGCATAAAAAAACACAATTAGTTCTTGAGTCGGGAATATTCCCGGTTTTGTTTTTGTCGCCGCGCAGCTGCGGCTTTTTGGTTTCATACACTCAGGAGTACTACAAGGCCTGTTTACTGAGTGATGATGTGGCTATTAGCGTTGCCATTCATTCCATTCATTGGCTGAGCTGAAAAAGGAGGTTGACATTGACACAACTGCTTCTCTATTCAGAGACAGACAGTGATTTGTTAGGTGTTCGGGGTTGTTGACAGGTTTGCAGGGGGAACAAAGAGAGTCCCACAAAGCCACTGTGTTCTGTCAATTAGCTCCCAAGTGCAGCTCACGCTTCATAATCACCGATGTCTCTGATGTTTTTGAACTTTGACCTAAATAACTTAAGGCCAGAACTACTGAGACTCCAATTTGCGGCTTTCTGATTTATTTGTGCAATCAAGAGTTTTTGCGTAGGAACCACTGTTTGCTGGTGATTTATTAGGAGTGACTGTGTAAATAGCGGGTGCAAAGCACTGGAGAAATACCTATGTAATTGAGGGTTTTGCATGTTTCATAGTTTGCAGCATGGTGAATTTGGAGAAACAAGAACACAAAGTGAATGTTGACCCTACAGAAAAATAGTTATTGGTTGATAAAGCCAATTTACAGCCGAACGGGCTACAGCAAAGACATTTCCAATTGTACAAAGTTATGCCATATTGGAGGAAATCTGTGAAAACGTAACTGCCTTTTGTAAAATGATGTGAACAATGGATGAAGTGTGCTGGCTCCAAATCTGCTCCGAGTTCTGCCAACAGCTCCACATTGGCTGGATTGGCCATTTAATAACTGATTCCTCAGTCACTCCAAACATTTTCAAAGAAGGTCAAAAAACAAGTTCTCTGCTTCTTATTTCTGACGTCTACTTCTTGTGACAATACCTGCAGCCCTGTGCGCACAATAACGCAGCCAAAGCGGTTGCACCTCCTTTAGAAATGCTTTAAATATAGACGCAGTTTCTTAGGGCGAAATTGAAATTCAGGCTCGATAAATCACTTTGCTTGTTCTAAATTGATATATTTACATTTTCTTCTCCCATCACACATGCACAACTGTGTGTGATCACCTCTCCGTGCATTTTTATTTTGGAAAACGTACTAACAGAATGCAGATGCACTATTTAGCACCTTAGACAAATGCAACACTTTATCATTGTTAGTAAATCAGTTTTTACAGCTTTGCACGCGTTTTTACACACACACGCTTTTAGTAGACCTATCCCAAAGTGTTTGGAGTTGAGGGCTTTAGTTTGACTGCTGCAGTGTGCGTGTGACTGTGATTCTGTTGACAGAACTAAATATGTATTCTCCTCACTCGCTCAGTGCTGAAATATGCTAATTGTTGACTATGGTTATTGAAGGTTCATGTAGCTTCCCAAATGAAGCTTCATGCTGAGGGCATCAGAGTCCCGCTGCAGAGAGAGAGAGGGAGAAAGAGATGAGACGAATACAGTGCAGGCAGCTCTCTCACAGCTGCTTCCTTACATGCAGCCACCAACAGCTATTCCCATTAACCTCATCAGCGAAGAGGTTAAGCACAGGTTTCAGCGACCCATTTTGGAGGAGGAAGCTTGGCCGCCGGAGGAACACTCTGCACATCTTGTTATAGATCTCAGAATGCACAGATTGTAATGCCAGTGTCGAGTTACCAGCATCCAGTGGGGCTGAGTGCTGCTCACATAGGGGCAGCCAAACATGCAGGTGACCTTTTTCAGAGTGAACGTTGCACACAAGTGACACTTTATTAAATAAATCCTTCATTTCCTCATTTTTTGATTGGGGTTTACATCTGTTTAGTCAAAGAAGACCTAAAACCTGAACAACGGGTAGCAGCAGAACCATCAGACGAGAGCTCAGCAAATGCCAGCTGCCTTCTTGCTAACGAGAAAGTATAAAAATGTATTAAGTGCAGCTGTTTTCAGACTTCAATGCTGTTCAACGAACGTTGTCATTAGTTAAAGTTGAAAATGTTAAAATGCAATACTGAGACTGATTTGGCTCCATTTGGCCCCTGAACAAGAATGTGATTGAGACCCCTGAGATGAAGGTACTTAAAGCAGTGAAATTAGAAGCTGGACTGGCTTTTGACACTCAGTGTGATGCTCTGTTTTAATCCTGTCTATTGTTGTGACTTGACTAAAAGCACAACTCAGTGAACAGACTATACAGGTCGTGATGACGCTTGTGCTATGAACAAGCAAAATGTTACTATTATGTGGAGATTAAACCCGCTCACTTCCTCAACACTGTGTGTTTGGTCGGGACATTATCCGCATCACGGCCCACCGGTAAACAAGTGGTGCCAACTTGCAGTGATGTGTAAACAAGACTCGGCTACTTAGATCTGATATTTGTACTTGCATGACGGTGATAGTTGGCCTGGTTTAAAGGCTGCAGTGAAACAGATGGCTGCTGGATGAATGTGGTCCCCACCTTCTAATTTTTTGTCTCTTGCTTTACGAAAAAGTCCTGAAAAATATTTATCCTGTACAAACGGTCTTTGAATATGTTGAGAGATGTATTGTTTTTTTCTTTCAAACAGAAGATCCAGCCTGTATGTTCAACAACAAAGTCCATTTCCTGCAAGCACTCAGAGAGCACATACCTCCACCAAGACACTTGTAAAACTTTCATGCTTCAGAATCATTTTTTCACTGGACTTTCTTATTGACTTAATTTGTAATCAGACAAAAGAAAACATAACCACACTGGTGAAAGGAACAGTTTGATAGATTTTTATCAATGTGAAAGCTCGTTCTGGTCCCATAATGAGCCTCGTTTTTGCCTTTTGTTGCAACTCAAGCTGTTTCACACAGTCATGCTGCAGAACCTTTGAGGATTTCTATTTGCAGGTTGGTCTTTCGGGGGGGGTTAAGGCTCACCTCAAGTGTCGCTGCAGGACCCATACTCATGCATACATTAATTTGGGTTAAACTACTCCACTGTCTGACTTTTCCCACCGTCCAAGACACTCAAAGCAGCATCGCTTTAAGAACGAATGATTTCTGAGGTGCAAGTCTGCTTTGGCCCTGTGTTAATATCCTATTTATCCACAGCAGAGGGACATATTACTGCATGCGATTTTTTTTTTTTATTTATTTTTTTTTTTTAAAGCTTAACTCCCACATAATTATTGCACTTGGTGGTACCGCTTAGTTTCTGTCATGCAGGCTCCCTTCAGGTGGTGTTTTCTGGAGTTTCTTACACAAATCCCAGAGCTTTCCAAGCAAACTGAACGCTCGGTATTTGGTGTATTTGATATTTTTTTCACTACAATGCCACAATCTCAGTTTAGGAGCACCATTATATCGCAAAAAAAAAAAATCAAAACAAAAACCTGCCAGATAAGAATTACTTGTCACGTCACATCAAATCTGTCGAAAGGAAACGATGATGTCCCGTTCGTGTTTTGAGCACCAAATTTTCAAGGTCCTTGGCCCGTTTTTATTTTACTCTTTTTGCATTATTTTCTCCCTTCTCTCAGTTTGAACAGCTCTTCAAAGTTCAAAAACTACAACAGAGCTCAGCCTCACATACATTTAAACTCTCGCCAAGGAATATGACCCCCCCCACTCCAGCTGTTGCAGCCTCAGTTCACTGACTCCCTGGTTGTTGGCTTGTTTGAAGAATAAGTTCAACAGTTTACTGACGTCTTAAGGTCTCTTTATGACCTTGCTGTGGAACATATGCTTGACCTTTCTAATCTCTGATGGGCCACTGTGCTGCATGAGGTCCTTTGGGCAGGAGGCTGCCAGACTAAAGGTTAGATTCTCTGCTGTCAGAGCCTCCAGGCGCTGTGATCATCTGCAGGTTGGCGAATCAGACCTGTTTGCTGATTGTTTTTTTTTTTCCAGAGAAGTCAGGCTCAGTATTGATTCACACTTCCCAAAGCAAGTTTTTTTTTGTTTAAGAAGTCAATTTGTGTTGTTTCATCTAAGTATTTATTCCAGATAAATCAGACTGTTCTTGCTGAATTTTCTCGAAAAAAAAATAAAATAGTTGATTAGAAATTTTTAGAAAAAAAATCTCAACTTTTTTTTGCTGCTACCTCCAGTTTGTTTTTTAATGGTTGATATCTGCAACTATGTTTTGAATTATCACGACAACTTTTCAGTTGGACGGCCCCAAAGTCTTTATGAGGCTTTGGCAGCCTTTGATGTAGCTGTATATGTGTACAGAGGCAAATTCCAACAGCCTGACTGATTCTGTGAGTGCGCGGAAGCTTGATATAAAGCCTCACATATATGCAACGTCCAGATGGGTTTTGTTTTGGTTCTGACATCGTCGCAGACTGTGTTTCCAGGTAATGTCTCACTAAAGAGATTTGTCATATTCCCAGAAGCATTTCACCTCACAGCTGCAGATTTTATTTCACAAGTAGCTCTGCTTTTGTTAGCAGTTTTTTTTTTTAAGTCTGTTTTTTTTAAAGAAGAAATTGGAAATAAAGCCACACATTTGCAATAAGCTCTTTGCCAGAGCCCCTTGATGGTTCTGCTTCTGCTAATGAAAATATTCAAAAGGGACCTCAGGGTGCATTTTCGTTCCTACTTCGGTCTCACAACGGCTCCGAAAATGTTGCACGTTGACTTGTACGCAACATTTTTAAGGTGAAGAGAGAAACACTGCAGGCTGCTGCATTTTTGACCACACTGTCACATGACTAGCACGCATGTAGGATATTAACAGAAAAGTTGGTTTAATGACAAGTCAACATCTGTGATGTCATCTGAGGAGATGACATGTCTAAAGTTATTCTCTCTCTCCTCTCTGTTTTCACTTTCTGGTTGTCGTGCAAGACACTCACACACCACTGGGAGTGGTTTGGGATTCAGTGTTTCTGGCTCATGGCCTCCCCCACACGTGAGCAGGGTGAGACAGAGGATCAGACGGCGGGACTGGACACCAACCCCTTCCGAGAGGGGGGAAATCGTTAAGCTCCGACTTTTTACCTGAGCCCTACAATGTCTCAGCAGCATATCTAAGACATATCTTCTCGGATTTAGGTTGGTGTGAGCATCCCGGCCTTCCTTAGTCACTCTCATGGGGAGAACCCTTGGACTTCTCTGTCAAAGTGCACCCCCCCCCCCCCAAAAAAAACCTGGTGTGCAGTCATGCGTCCACCAGAAAACACTAAGTAACTTCGAACAGCGGCCGATGCAGAATGTGATTTGAACTTTCTCAGATTGGAACAGTCATTTCCTTGAGGCTAGCCTGCAGCTCTTTGGAAAGGCCATGCATTGGTAATGCCTTGAGAGGGTGGACACCAGCTGGCGTTATCCTCTCTCTCTCTCTCTCTCTCTCTCTCTCTCTCTCTCTCATTCACTCTCTCATTCACTCTCTCTCTCTCTCTTTTTTTTCCTGCCTGAGTGTCCCAGACAGGGAGAGGAAGGCACGTGGATCCTTTGTGTTGGTCTGTCTTCGTGCGAGGAACTGGCGGAGGCCTGCCTGCTCTCTTGGTAATAGCTGTTGTTGCTTGTTGCGGCATTAAAGCTGATTGGCTTAAGGTTTGTAGCATGTCTGATTGCCTCCCACTGTATGCTCACACTCGTGTGCCTCCCTATCAGTGACTGTCAGCTGAAGCCCATTCAGGGGGGGGTACGCAGCCTTATCACAAATGGCGTAATGCATCCTGGTGATGCATTCATTTTTTGTGCTGCCCCCCCCCGCTTGGTGTACACACTCCCCCGCAGAGCAGATATGGTGGACAAATTCATTGGTATGTGCGCCGCGCGCTAAAATGAGGCGAATCCACTCCCAGATCATCAATAGGCTGACACGCTGCCGCGGTGGTGGAATGGAGAGGTTAAAAAAAAAAGTATCTAAATCTGGGAAATTCTGGGAAGTGTGAGACGGAAATTAATCACCGCTGTCTCCGAGCGTTTTTCTCCAGCACCTCTTTGAAAAACCCTGACACATTGTATCGCTCCCGCCAGATGGTGGGCCCTCTTGGAAGTTGTTTTCGCGGGAGGTTCTTTTTCTTTTGCTCTACAACCAGCGATCACAAGCGGGGTAATAATATGGACATTAGTATGCAAAGAGACACGGAGGCCTTCTCTTTTAATCAACCTCCGGCTTGTTTGCTCTGACTCATTGTCAAGTTTCTGCCCGGACCCAAAGTGGATCATTCAAATCACATCCTACCGCGGAGTAAAGAGTGTTTTTGTAAAGTCAATATTGTATGATATTAGCAGCCATTGTGCTCTCAGTATTAGCGTGTCTCCTGCTTGCTGCAGGAGTCCTTAGAATCGCTGCGGAGTGGTGTGAAAGGGCTTTCTGATACGTGTTTTAGCCCATTGTATAGTGAGACGCATTTTTGAGCAGGCACTTTGGAGACAGAGGTGTTTTGGAGGGAACAGTAAGGAGAGAACAGAGAGAAAATTCCTTTTTCTAAGCTCAGGACAATTCCCCTATTCCACCTAGTATCACACATCACTGTCAAAAGCTGCAAGAACAAGGTTAAGGGGAGAGGGCAGAAACAAGAGCCAAGTGGACAATTACACCTTGAAAACTGATATTATAGAAAACAAAGAATACAGCAATATATGCTGGGTTTTATGTTGTCATAGTCTAGGTCATCTGTGCTTCTCACACTAACAAGCACACATTTTCAATGTTGTGAAGCACATTTGTAAAACATTTTGGTTTATTTATAGATATTTAAAAAAAAAAATCAACTTAAAGTGTCCTTTTATGGTTTTGCATTCCAAAGTTCAAATTTCAGTTCAATTCTGAATTTTAATCTTGAAATATTTTCCCTGTATTTATACATTAGTGTATTATTGTGTTGTGGTTTCTATTTTATTGATTGATTTTCTTCGAATCACCCCCTTGAATGTCTTCAAGGGTGTTGAGAGCCATGGCACGTGAGCATGTATTCATGCTTCCTGGTCATTCCCCCCACGGTGGAGTCAGTGTCATCATCACACAGTATGATTGGTGGTGTCATTGTCCCCGTCTAATTACACGTTGCTGGAACATCAAGGTGAACGGCTGGCACCCACCGGTTCCATGTCCTTGCGTGTTTTCTGTCACGGCTCGCTCTCAATGCGTCAAATCAGAGTAAATATGCCTTGGAAAAAAAACGTCTTGAATGCATCACGGGCCTTCACGTTTGCCTCTTTGTGACGGAGACTGGCAGGTACTGACAGAACAATGAGATGCTGCAGCTCTCTCTGACAAGTGACAATGAATGAAGCGGCTTTTCTTGAGCACCCCCCCACCCAACCCTCTGTGCAGCTTGTTTGTCTGGCTCGACACAATATCACTGTACGTAGAATGGGGCTGTCATGATATCATTTATCCAACTCATGCTTATCGTCAGCAAAAAAGAATCTCCTGATAATGACATCATCATGGTATCAAATGAAATGTGAATATTAACAAAATGTATCAACCTCGATTTTGATTAGGTCCTTGGATGGAGTGTCGGGACAAAACATGGTGCACCTTAATGCCTGAACAAACAAGAGAAGCTGGGGAAAGACGGCAGATTTCCATAGAAAGAGAGAGCTGAAAGTTGAGGTACCCAAAAGATGCTGTCGGATGTTTTGTAGAGAGATACAGAAAACATGTTCTGGTGAAAAAGCCTGTGACGAATCTCTTTCTGCATGTAAAACAACAAATAAAGTGACACTAAAACTGCTCGCTGCGCCCTGACCGCAAAGTCAGTTGCGTTTCCATGAATCACTGCAGAACTCCCTCACTTCTGGTGTCCCACTTATAGAAAAAAAAGCCAGTGTTAATGTTGTAGTTTTGTGAACAATACGGATCCGGCGGCAGATCCAGTTCGTTCTTTCTCGGAGGACAAGTGAAAGAACAGACAGACGACCACAAATCAAGTCTTTTCTGCCGCCCCTGGATATACACTGCCCTTGTGTCAAGTCAGCTTTTCCACTTCACCCCCTTTGTTCACTAAAGCTCTCAGCATCTCCATTAGGATCGTCAACAAAACCTCCATTTGTCAACTGCGACCATCAAGGTGTCTCGTTGCTATGCTGGTAATTATCCTGTTCATCTCTCCTCTGCTATGTTTCAGCTCGCGAGGCTTGACTTGAGAAAATTGAACGCAATAATCAGAGTCATCGCCCTTGGCCGAGAGAAGGTGGGGCCAGTCCTGGAAGATTGGTCTGGATTATGATTAGGGCCCAGACTCAGACATGTATGACCTTTTTCACATTCTCAAACCAGGGCAAAGAGAAGCATCATTACCGAGTCAAGGTCAGAGCAGATGGGCTGCAGTCAGGTGTTAATGGGGCAGATTTTAATGCCCGAAACTCACAGAGATGGAAGAACTGTCGACATTTTGTTTGCAACCTGGTAATTTTACAAGCCTTTCCAGTGCCGTTGTTCATCAAGCAAATGGGAAAGAACTGCATCTATATAGTCATTCTGAAGAAGCTACGGCCAGGGCGTTTAACAGGTGTTGCTGAGAAAAACAGCGCTCAATAGAAGCCCACCTCAACCTGCCCCAATTCAACCGAACAGCTGCTTTTTCAGCAACCACCATTCGGTGTCTGATGGGACTGTTCAATCATCTCATTTGGTCTCACCACCTAACAATTGTCATGTTTTCCCTACAAACTACACTTTTTGCCATAGCATTTCTCTTTGTGCCAAATCTCAGTTATTCTTAACTTTTGTGCCCCCATGTGTTTTGATAACTTTCGCCACGAACACTTCCCATCATCACATTTCAAGCGGAGTTTGTGGGCACTCGGCTCGCAAACAGTTTCCTTGCTGCAGTTAGTTATCTGTTGATGAGATGCGAATGGCTCGGAAGAAAAAAACACAATCTCGTTGGATGCACACTAAGTTCAATTCGTATTGTATATTAGGCCCTAAATGAACAGCTTCCGATCATGGCATCTTTCCAGGTCAAAGAAATTTCTAAGAAGAGTTTGTTGAGTTTACGACGAGTCCGACAAACTTAGGTTATCCTGAAGGCTCCTGCCAGTGTTGCAACTCCCTGAAAACCCCCTTATCACATCATTATAATTCTTAACAGTGCAAAATAATTTATGCTTAATTTTTATACTCAATACTTCAACCTCTGATGAGATCAGTACTTGCACTGGCGTTATGTCTGTTCGCAGGCTGCTGCTCTCCTGCCTATGTGCTATTTATTGTTTTCCTTGTAAAACCTGCTAAAGCAGTGGTAAATTTAGGACTGAATGCGTGATCCCTGGGTGATGGCGGGGGTTGGGGGGGTGGAGCTTCGGTGTGGGCTCTGTGTGGGGTGGGGGTGTTTGCATGCGCTAAACTAAGCCAAGCAACTTAGTTGTGAAGTTAATTAACAGTAACTCCTAAGTGGTTGTGATTTTTAAATCCCCCACAAAAAACCCCCCTGCAGCAAGCCGGAGGGGAAGCTTGTGATTAGGATTTCTCTTAAGTGGCTCTCCCGCCTACACGCTCACATGAATCACTGCATCATTCCGGCTTCCACATCAAATCCTACGCGGGCAGCGCTATGCGGGAGCAAATCTGCAGCGTCGGAACTGCGGTTAAAGCCCGATGCTGCCGCGCTCTCTTCCAGCCAGCGCTCGCTGTTTGAGCTGGATGCTTGTGCTGTGAATCTGTGAAGTCGTGTCACAGGTTTCTATCAAGGGGGATGAAGTGGAAGTGGCCTCAGCGCGCCGCTCTGGCAATCACTCATCCGTCTGTTTCCCCAGCGAAAGCCAGAGGTGGGAGCCCGGCCATCAATATTCTCTCTCCCTCTCTGCACCTGCCCTCCCCCCCCCTTTTTTTTCTCCCTTGTCCCGGACAGACAATTGCTTTATTAGATAAGGAGCAGTGGACCCGCCACAGCTAATGCTGCTTCTCCTCCACAGCAGGAATTCCTTTATTCCCACCTGAACAGTCTCCTGCCATCAGGCTTCACGGACTTGTGAAAACACAGGCTTTCGATGGAAGGTGTAGTCTTGTGTTTTTTGTAAACATATCTATTGATATACCTCTTTATGTATCTATAAACAAATGAGTGAAAAATGTTTAAAATTCTACATTCTACTGTTGTGTATATAAAAAATAACCGCAGTAAAATATGTGTTGATTTTTGTTGTTTAGTTGCTTCAATCTGAGAAAATTTTCAAAATAAAACTGAATGGAACAAATTGTTGCATTCACAAGGTACTAAATTGTTAGCACAGGAAACTTAGAGTCTATCAATAATGACAGCAGAAGACCTTGAGGTCCTCTTCTCACCATTACAGAACAAATACCTTGTCACATGTGTTATAAGATGTAAGATGTGTTATATGCATTTGCATTCAGAAAGACACAGTGCCATTTTTCCACTTACCTATTCGCGAATGTTCCTTGAACCCATTAACATCTTTAGCTCCTCAAAGTTTTTTTCTCAGTATGATCTCTGCTTTTTGCAAATATTCACTCTGTAGGAGTAAAACCACCAAATAATTCATATGATTAAGTCAACAGAATTGAAATATGTAAATAGATGAATAATTGATGGCCTCCAAACAAAAAGTTCAACTACAACATTGAGATCATGCTAGCTCTTGGTAATTTATGGAATATTTATTTGGGGTGCAACAGATACAAAAGTGTGGAGTGTAGGAAGCTGTGGACGACCTTCACTCCATGCGACCTGTGTCAGCTCCAGACCCATTAATAGGTAGGGCCTGAAGGAAGATAAATGAATGAATGCATGAATGAATTGTGGTTAGAAGTCCAGTTTAGTTACAATACACATAAGTACAGGCTGTCCTTAGCTTCGGGGAGAGAGTATAAGCGCAACTTTTTTCACAAGTTGAAATCAAAGTTTATTCCCTTGCTCCGTCAGCTGAGCTGTCCTGCTACTCCTCCAGCTGCTAAACGGACGGTTATTTCCTACTCAATCAAGTCTTGATGGACTCTGGATGCCAACTGGCTTTATTTTGAGTCTTTGGTGTCTTTAAATGTCTGGTGCTGTGACTAAACAATCAGACAGTGCTACATTGTGACATTCAGTTATGTGTTTCTCTTCCTGGCGTTTTCTGTGTGACGATGAGGGAGGATGTGAACATGGAAACAGACCACCGGGCTTTCATTTTGGCAAAAACTTTGCCATCTCCAATACGCTGTTGCTCATAAACCTGCATGCTCGGAGGGGGAGAACCTTGGAGTGTGTGCTGGTAATGTCATGTTGTAAACGCAGCTCGTCATGTTTAGGATACAGACAGAAGGATTCGAGTCGCAGTGTGCAGCAGCGATGGCTCACTTGTTTTTCCTGTCTGCAATTACAAACTCAGCATCTGATCAATCTGTCTATTTTGCACACTCGGCTTAAAACATTGCCGAAACGGATCTCCCAGTCCTGAAAGTGTACCAGTGGATAACCTCCCATGGGCGTAAGTCTTTTTGTTTAGCGATGAGCACACGTTTTTGAATAACGATATAATGAAGCATTATAAGCGGGAACTAACTGCTCACCAGATTCCCAGACAGAGAGGAACAATAGAATTGGAATGTGAGGAAGAATGATGGCCTCTTTATCATACCCCGAAGCATCAACCTATTACTTCTCCTTCCTGAATGTGCAGCACAAGTTTGATCAATATTTGGTTCCACATGAAAAAGCCATTGTAGGGAATTAAAAACCTGTTCCTCCCTCCTCTTTTGTCTCTGTGTGCTGGCAGAGCTTTGTGTCACTTGTTCAAACTGTACACACACACACACACACACACACACACACACACACACACACACACACACACACACACACACACACACGGACGCATAAATAGATTCCTGAGGTCAATTGAGTGCTTTACAGCAGGCCGCCTAATCAAGTGTTAAGTAATAGTGTTTCTGTTAGGGAATGAAAAAGGGCTTAAAATGTGACTTCATAATAGGATTTTCTTGCCATGCATTGTGTACTGGTGGTGAAGCAAGCTGGTCAGTGAAGTGGCGGTTTAGTCTCCCATCCTGTACGAGGCGTACGTGCGGCGGGCAATTAAAAAAAATAGATGGAACCGGAGGACAAGGGACCTCTTGAAGCATCCCATGCTAATCCACTCTTTTACAATCGCAGCAACATGGAAAATGCTCACAAGCAGCCTGGAAGCGAGGAAGAGGGGGCGAATGTGCTCTTCGGGCGAGCTGCATGCCGCGAGTTGGCGTGTTCTGCCGCCGGAGGGTACCAGATCGATATCGCCAATTATCAGAACATGCTGAGGTAAACAGTGCCAACAACATCCCAGAGTTTTCCCCATTTCTCTCACACCAGCTCAAAGTAACTTTGTAAGCAACTTGTTCTTCTGGAGGGGGAATGTTTGGACTCTCACTCTTTCACGGAACGACAAAACTGGCCTCCTTTTTCAGTTCTCAGTGGAGGTGAGATAGCAAGAGATACAAAGCCCTCCTTCCTCTTGGTGATGACCCTCATGATGACTGTGGTCAACACACTCTATACCGACAAGTTGTTGAAAATATAACTGTGTTTTGAAAGTGGCGCGGTGATAGTTCCTTTTAAAGGTCCAGCGTGTAAATTCCATCACGAAATGATGGTCCAGCTCTAGATAACAACACTCGGAGAGACCCATGGAGTGCGCTGTCCTCTTACATTCAGACGTCTAACCCTCGGAAGACTTGTCCTCCAGAAGGAACTGACACAGATGACCGTCCTTTGTGACGTCACGCACCCAGCTACGCTGTCTGCTCCACTACATTATTGTTTGGTTTTACTCACGCCGCCTCTCTCCCTGCTGCCGACATTGACAGATCTGTCTCCTTTGCCCAAATTCAAGAACACTACAATTTTGTGTGGAATATCTTGAAGCTGTCAGACGTGACTGACGTCTGTCACTGGATGGAGAGCTCACGCTGAAGAAAAGTGCTTCCAGCAGTCTCAGACTGGGAAAATGGGCTTCTCCAGCCTTCCATTAGTGTATTAGGGATTCAAAGCTCCCCACTTCAGAGTGATGTTTGCCCTCAGTCATTCTGAGTGGTTTTTGGACTGTGTATTGTGGTTTCTTGTCCTATTGATGGATCCCACAGGGCCCCCCCAAAAACCGAGTCATGACTTGGCAAAATTTCACTCCACCGTCCTGAAACAGAAAACTGTTGGTTCTTGCTCGCCCTCCCCGCATTAGGCGACCTGAGATCAGCTCCTACTGCCGGCTGCCCACATTAGCTACATTGAATGCATAATTGAAGCGAACCATGTGCAAAAAACCCACGCCTGCATCTGTCTGCAGCAGCAGGGAGTAGTAAGTGTTGTAATCCTATTACAGGACACATAAATGAGCCGACTGCGTCCTGCCAAACAAACAGGGGCTGCTCTGTTTGGATAGTGAGCACTTTTTCCTCCTCACCTGCACCAGTAGAGCACTGTGCTCGCTGGCTAATGCCCCCCCCCCCTCCGACTGTCCATCTCCATTCGAAATTGTTGCTACCACATTTCTTGCTTTCCATCGGGCTCTTTATGCAGGCGAAATCCTCTTACATGGCACACAATGACTGCCATCTTGCTTGCGAAAGAAAATTTGAGTCTGAGGCTTTTTTTTTTAATCCATTAAAATCTTTGTCTGCGTGGAGTTTGGTCAGCAGCTTTTACATTTTTCAGCATATTACAGTATGTCCTTTTAAACTGTCTGATGAAACTGCTGGCAAGTACTTCTATTTGCATAGTTTTAGTCAGTGTTTGAACTTTACTTGTCAAACATGGGACTTGTTTACAGATTTTTCAGCACTCGTTCACGCGTGCAAAGATCCAGCAGCTGCTTGGTTCAGTTAAGACGGGGGGGGGGGCAAAGTCTAGCACAACTACCAAAGAGACACACAAAGCACACAAACACTCAGACAATTTCATGCTGCTAAATTTGATTCATGTTTGGGAATACACACACACACACACACACGCGCACACACGCACACACGCGTTTGGTTGAGGTTACATTTTTTGATATTTGATAAAGCACACTCACACTCCCCCAGGCTGAGTGTGCTCATGCACAGATGCCTCAAACACATACATAATTGTATGGATAATGGACAAACACATGGTACGGTGTCATTGTTGAGTTTGTGGGCTGTTTTTTACAGGTTGCAAAAGTGCAGTGGAGAAATAAATCCAAAACATGACTCCCTTTCTTCGATGACCAAGAGTGCCATGCTGAAACACAGATCTGGCAACCAAGATGCTCCAGTGAAGTGCGTTGCACAGTTTCACTCACACAAGCCAGAGGACAAATGTCACGTGCTTCAGCACGGAGAGCGCGCTCTGACAAACGGCGAGGTGGCACCGTGATGGTTGCCTCAAGAAGAGATGCTGAGAGCATATTAGGCAGGTTAAGCCCCCCCCTTCTTCAAAGTGTATGGCTTTTTACACTTGTGAAAAAAGAAATGACAACTGTGAACGACAGACTTTGGTGACACGCTCCTTCACGCGCCTTTTTGAAGAGTTTGCAGTCTTTCTTACTTTGGGGGAAAACCGACCCGGTGACAACCTCAAACACAGAGCAAAAATCCCTTCCATCAGGAGTACAATCTCCTGGCGTTACCTTGGAAAGCCCTTTAAGTACAGTTCTTGCTCAGAAGGTTGGCGAACGGCTCGCTGCACAGCAGAATGAAGAGGGATTAGCTGGACAAATTGAAAAAAGAAAACAGGGTTGTGTAATTTTATACTTAAAAACAGGATTAAAAAAAAGTCACGAGCTGGCCTCTACTGGGAGCACAGGCGTCTTTAGTTGTTTACTGTGCTTTTCAATTCAAGCAATGTATTTTTTTAGAGGGGCCTAATAGATACAGTGTGTGTCACTTCTCCCTGATAGGCTAAAGGAAATGGATTACTCGCATCGGGCTGAGGGTATCTGTATGCAACAGACAGTGCAGGTAGCTGCAGTGGCTTTACCAGCCTGTCCTTAAATTATCCCCTCTGCCACGCACGCACGGGCGCACGCAGGCGCGCCCGCTGAAACAAACAAACCCAGATCCACCCGGTTCAGCGGGTCATGGATCTTTGCGTGCTCTCCTGGAGCCTGTCAGACGAAAGGAAAAATTAAAGGTGTCAAGAGAAGCTGCAGAGGGCCACTTCCTGCAAGATGGCGATAACGTCCACGCAACCGCTGCCGCCTGTTCTTTCCTCCCACCGCTTATTTGTTGTGACTTTTTGAGATGTGGAGTTTAGGCAGAGTACGTTTCCCTTTTTCTTGTTGGTGCCGTACCGGCATTTTGTGCGTTTTGCCGTTTTGATGTGTATTTGGAGAAAAAAATCCTGTTAATACATTGATATATATTTCATATTATTGTGACCCCATCATGTGCATATGCATAAAAAGTTTCTCTGAGCAGTAAAGGTTTTGTTCTCCCGACGCAGCCCATCGTCTCCTCCTTCTCCTCTACTTGATCCACGACGAGAAGGTGACACGTCCAACTCGTGATGAGATGACGAGCACCGAAATGCGTCGCTGCATCGTTTCGCGTCTATATATATCTCGAATCCTTAATGACGGTTCGCTTTAGTGTCCGCAGTGGGATATGAGGACTTCATCAAACTCGCCTCCCAAAAATAGCCGCTTTGTTGCGCTGAAAAGTGAAGTCATCTCTGACAGCTTGAAGGCCCGAGGCGCAACGTGAAGCAGAGCACTGACTTTGCTTGCAGCTTTCATTCCAGCCACAGACGCGGCGGCTCCGCGTCTGCCAGGTCGCCCCTCGTGCTGCCGCTCCACTCCGGGATGCTTACGCCGTTGTTCTGCACCGGAAACCTTCCCATATTTGAACTGAAGTGTTTTCTTCAACATGCTCTCGTCTGTGTTTTTCGAGGCTTTCAGCGGACAGGCACCATTTGAGTACAGACCGATAACCACCGCAACATCTGAGGTGCGACGTGAGCACTGGGCTCGGACATGAATGTATCCACTGTCCAAGTCCATGGATGGACCCACAATCCAAATCGGCTTTTGACGCGGATCTTACGAATTCCTGTGTTTTTGTAGTTGCACTTGTGTTTCTGTTCAGGTTTCTTTGATATGTAGCTGTAAATGTTCAAAATGCCGAAAAGATATCGAAATCATTGAAATGCACCCAACACTGAATTCTAATTTAAAAAGTATAATTTCTATGAATTTCACATGAGGAGCCAAGTACATACGATAAAACAGTACACAGATCATTTCTGACCATCGAATCAACACTGGAGTGCTTTCTCGACTGGAAAAAAGCACAGTTGTATTTTTTCATTTACATGGTGGTGTAAACATGTGCCTTCTTAACCCCTCGGCTTGACACGCTTTGCTTTTGGTTGAGTGGGTGTGTTTATGTTATTGAAGGAGTATAACGATCCCCGCAGTTTGCCGTCCTTCACTTGGAGGCTCTCACATCATATGGAGCTGATTTTTTTTTTTTTGCTGCAAGTGGGCAGACACAACATTAGAACATATGTTTACCAGTGGATGGACTGATAAAGAGCTTCTCGCTAAGCTCTTGGCAAAACTGGCACGTTTTTCTCTCGTTGCAGAGTGGCAGGTGTAGAGGTCACGGGCGGAGGAGACGCAGGCACGTGATTGGCTGCGTGGGTGGATGCAGAATTTGGGATTGAGGTGATGCTTTTGGATGACATCCTTTCGATGGGACAACGTAGTCTGCTTTTGACTCCGTCCGTTCGTCCGGCCACCGCTGTCCTTCTCAAACTCACAATCACCTGGCATGGTGGTTAATTTTCTGGGAGCAGTTTGTCATTGAGGTTATGCAGGAAGAGAATAAGCCTTGATTGTTTTTCCCCCACAAGGTGCTCTTCATGAGGAACCCCCCCGCCCCCCCACCAACATGCCCTGTCACATACAATAACCATCAATATCCCAATGCTAATATCACTTTGGCTAAAGTCACAAATTGGCACGGCGCCGTGGAGAACCCCTCCGTTTCCATGTGTTCTGAAGTCGCTTGTTTTTGTGGCGAGATAATTCACAGATGGCAAAATACAGAATAGTGATGACTCATAGGTCAGATGTAGAAGTCCTGCTGGAGATCGCATTCATTTCTTAATACCCGGAGAAATTCCCGCATTATTGATCCCCCCCCCTGTGTGGCGTGACTTTGAAAAGTAATTACCAGGTGATATATGATGAGATTTCCCTGCCCCAGGGATAAGTTTATTACTACAATATAACATCCCATCTCCGCCCCTAAAGAAATACAAGCCAGTCAATAAAAGCGTGCTGGTTGTACGCATGCAGAAAAGTATGGGTGCTTTCAATGGTGGGACCAATTTATTTATGGCAGTCGAAGAAGTTGCGGCAGCCGGGGGGGTTAGGTGGGGGCGGGGGGTGTTAGGAAGTGGTATACTCACGAGCCCACAAACATCATATTCTCTCTCATAATGCCAGAGTTCCATCTCCGCTTCATGCTGATTTGTTTGCCTCACACAAGGGAGCCAACCTGTTTATCTCATGGAAAAATGAAGCTGTTTTTCTATTTGTTTGTTTATTTTTTGGTGTGGCTGCCTATAAAAAAAAGTGAGTGAGAGCAGTCTGCTAGGTGCTTATACGACCACTCCAGAGGAGGCGGCGGTGAGGACAGAAGAGAAAAAGGGGGGGAGATGAGGAGATAAAGAGGGGAAGGGGAGGGAGAAGGGGAGGGAGAAGAGGAGGCAGAACGGGAGAGCGAGTGGAAAGCAGAAAGGGGAGAAGAAGGGAAAAAAAAAGTGGGATGGAGCGAGGAGGGAGGAGTGAGCGGAAGAGCTGTGATTGCGATGCTCCATGCTGTTTCGCATGGCTCCTCTTCCCAGTAGCCCGAAGCGACCGGGGGCTCAGATTTGGGCTGCCAACCAAAAGGTGGATATCAGCATTCCTTTGAGCCTTCCTGCCTCCTTCCCCCTAACCAGACTTCACACACACCGCTTCTATCAACTTAGTCCATGTGTGCCGCTCTTTGAAGTGGGGGGGGGGGGGGCTACGAGATGCCTTCACGCACTTTTAAGTCCTCTTTCGGGGGGGGGGGGTATATCAGGGGTGTTAATTGTCCGTTTGCACGAGGTCTG